>JACCPG010000169.1:130466-180062 GCA_016069955.1 Drepana arcuata
TGTTTGTTACGCTTTCACGTCAAAACTACTTAACCAATCAACATGAAACTTTGTACACATATTCTTGGAGATATTAGAAGTAACATAGGATACTTTTAATCGTTTTTTTTTTAACAAGGATAAAAAAGTCACGCTGACGATGTCGCGGGTACAGCTAGTAGGTCATATTTCTGCCCGCAATAACATTGCAGCGAATATTTCGTCAGGCAATTAAAGTTCTATATGAAGTAAAAAAAATGTGAGGACATAAACATTAGATGGGCAAAAACAATATTTCGTATTAAAATCTTTACAATAGTATACATAATATATGACGGACGTCTTGCCTAGTGGTTAGAGCTCCAGACTGCGAAACTTGTGGCTGCGGGTTCGATTTCCGCAGAGCGCAGATATTTCTGTAAAATGAGCATTTGTACCTTAGTCTTCGATGCCCTATGTATCTATCTATATAAGTAAATATACCGTTTTCTAGTTACTATAACTCAAGCTTTGCTTTATTTGGGGCTATGTCAATTTGTGTGGAATTGACCCAGTGAATTTCTTATTATTACTATTATTTTAAAAGATATTTACTTAAAACTGGAATTCTGTTCAGAAGGTATTGATTAAGAACCTCTTCTCATTTTCAGATGATATCAATAGCAGTGATAGCTTACCATTTATATGAACTGGGACTGGCTCTGGTCGACGATAAGGAATTCAATCACAACGATGAGAAATTCAAAGACTTCCAGAACTTGGAAAAGATATTTGGATCGTCGAGAGAATCACTAGTTCGACTGACTATCATTGCCTATTATTCCAGTTACATCATTATTGGATTTCTCTTAATGCTTATCTCTGTGATGTATACATGTGGTGCTTATAAGGTTGGTTTTTGAAAAACAATTTTCTTGTTGTTTTCTTTACGCTAATTCACTTACTTTGCTTTTAAATGACTATAAGTTATTAAAATCAAAATCAAAATCTTTTTATTTCACATAGGCCCAGGTGGGCACTTATAAAACGTCGAAAAAGATGCACGGATCTGGTTGGTCGCTTCCATGGAGAAGAACCGGCAAGAAACTCCATGGTTACTCTTTTATTAACAGCTGATAAATTAAGATTAAGGTAGACGAGAGATAAAACTAGTTACCTACAAAGTAAAAGTACAGGTTAAAAGCCAGTGCCAATGTGTTTAACTGAATCTAGTGAATACAAAAGTATATAGTCGGATACTCAAACCAAAGGAGTGTCGATTTCCGCGTTAGACGGCAAGGCAAAGCGACAAATCCAGTTTGTACTAGACTTCTTAAGAGAGGTTATTTTAAGAGAGGTAGGGCATAACGGGTTTCCCGTTCGAATTTGGAGCTGCCCGACTGGGGCAGGACCTCCAACTTATAGAAGTCCGTAGCCAAATAACACAATTTATTGTGTTGTGTTCCTACGTGGTGAATAAGGTTTCCAGTAATGAGCTCCTTGGGGAGGGGGGAGGATTGTTACATTGTGTTGGAAGCAGAGGGATTAAACCTTATGCTGCCAACACACTATAATACTCCGAACACAGAGTGGCAACACGCAAGTGATACTTCGGTATCGTGAGCGTAAATAGGCTACGGTAACCGTTTCCCATCAGGTGGGCCGTATGCTTGTTTGCCACTCTTGTTGTACCTATGAAAAAAAAAGAAGACTCACCTTTTAATTGCTATTTTTTTTGTTTTCAGGCAAATCACTGCCTCGTATCAACTTTCTTCGTGTACAGTTTCTTCCATTTATTCTTCACCATATGCTTAATTGTATGGGAAGCCTTAACGGCCGGCTGGATACAGCTGGGCTTAATCGTGTTCACAGACCGTAAGCTAACCATTATAATTAAATGAATATTATTATTGTTATGAACATATACATCTCTCTACATTATGATCACAAGTGTAGAATGGGTTCAAATAAGGTTCAATTCTAGCGACGTTCAGTTCCGTGGTCATTTAGAGGACAAGGCTAAGCTGGCGTCGAGGAAGCTCGGTGTGCTCAACAGAGCTAAGCAGTACTTCACATCTTCACAAAGGATGCAACTTTATAAGTCGCAAGTTCGGCCACATATGGAGTACTGCTGCCACCTGTGGGCTGGAGCCCCTGGATACCAGCTAGGGCCTTTTGACGCGGTTCAGAAACGCGCCGCTAGAATTGTCGATGATCCTTTGCTCACAAGCGGCTTGGAATCACTAAGTCTGAGGAGACTTTGCCTCCCTGTGTGTGTTCTACCGCTTGTATAACGGGGAGTGTTCAGCAGAATTGTTCGACATGATGCCCACTTCCACCTTCTACCACCGCACCTCTCGCCATCGACGGGGAATTCATCCCCATACCTTTGAACCACAAAGGTCTCGCACTGTGCGCTTCCAAAGGAGTTTTCTTCCGCGAACGCTCAGGCTGTGGAATGAGCTCCCCGTTGAGGTTTTCCCTGGAGAGTACAGCATGGAGTTCTTCAAGAAGGGTGTGAAAAGGTTCCTGCAGGGTCGGCAGCGCGCGAGTGATACCCCTGGTGTTGCAAGCGTCCATAGGCGGCGGTAACCGCTTACCATCAGGCGGACCGCATGCTTGTTTGCCACCCAAGTGGTATAAAAAAAAAAAAAACCTCTGGCGGAAAGTGGGTATTACCCATACACCTCTGCCTACCCCTTCGGGGACCCTTGTGGGAAGGCGTGAGGAAAAAAAAAATAATAATCCTCTTCAGATATTACCTGTTATACTTAATCCACTTTTGATAATACATACATACATATCATCACGCCAAGTCCCTAACGGGACCTAACTTACATATCTCTTCAAAAGGCAGAGGTGTGTAGTATATCTCCACATATTTTTTAGGTGCTAACGTGACAGATGGCGAGTCCATCGCTGTCACCCAAGCACGACTATACGCTTTTGAATTTATTTTTTAACGTATGCAGGTTGCCTCTCGATGTTTTTCTTCACCGTAAAGCTCGTGGTGTGACTATTCATTACACTTAAGTTCAGAAAAGACGGAATTCGAACTTGCAATCGTTGTGTCGCAGGCAACTACTAGAACCACTAGATCACCACGGCTCTTTATTTATTTATATAATATAATATATCCTCACGCCTTTCCACAAGGGTCCCCGTAGGGGTAGGCAGAGGTGTATAGGTAATACCCACACACTCACTTTCCGCCAGAGGTATATTAGGTGCCAACGTGACAGATGGCGAGTCCATCGCCGTTACTCCAGCACGACTATACATACGCCTTTGAATTTCTTCTCAGACGTATGCAGGTTTCTCTCGATGTTTTCCTTCACCGTAAAGCTCGTGGTGTGACTAATCACTGTACTTAAGTTCAGAAAAACTCATTGGTACAGTCGGGATTCGAACTTGCGACCTTTGCGTCGCAGGCAACTGCTCGAACCACTCGGCCACCACGGCTTTTTTTTTATTTATTTATTTATATCTATATATTTTGTTTCATTGCAGTGCTCCTGATAATTTGCCTGTTTGGTGTCAAATATCTCATGGAAGCGATAAGAACGGGCAACATTTACTGCCGCCCCGGAGAAGTCTACTATAAATACTGAAATTAATCTATTTATGTTCATTATAGTAACTTATAATACTTACCTTTACTAACGTTATTAAATATCGCTCAACCTTATTGTACTTTATTATATTTGGAGCTAAGATGAACTGTATGATAAAATATTTGCCTCACGACTAATGATTTATTCGGAGTTAAGACTTATTTATTCTCTGTACTAAAAGTTATTGAAACATTGGCAACAAAAATAGCATTTAAAAAAATAATATAACCATTTGTGGATATTAGTAAAATGATTTCTTATGTATACAATCAAAACGTGCCGATTCTCTCATGCGCTCTCTCATGCACTCCATCCGTATACGATGGAGTGCAGTACCCGTTCTTTTTGCACATTTCAAATTAATTCAGACAGTATTCGATTATCCATATACTTACCTACTTAAAGTCTAATAAGTATGTCAACTACACATAAGAAAGAAGGTATAGAAAGCTGACACCTTACAAAACAGTTTATTCAGACATAAAAGAACTAAAAACTTAAAAACTAGAATGATTATATGAAATAAATACCCATTTAAGCAGTATAAACATGTATTTCATCAATAAATTAGATTTCTTATTTCATAAACTATCAAGCTTAACTCTTGATCGCAGCGTTCGTAATCTAAGAAAAACATTCTTAAATGAATACATACACACACTTACACATACTCACTCACGCAATCGCTCACAATAATTTTAAATTACAATCACAGCTATTAAGCAAATATCATAATATTACTTAACTTAACTTACTTAATTCTGTAATAAACGTTATTTAAATGCAACTGATCTGATATATCTCCCGTATCCCGTCGTCTTCTTCGACGTCCAAGCATCATGGGTACCACCATGGCCATAGTGGCTGGGACCATGCCGGCACCTACAGCGGCCAACAACGTTGAGCTATCAGGCGACGCGCTAGATACAACCTTCTTTCTCATAATCCTATTCGTCTTTGGTCTATTTTGGGTCGCAGCCACTTCTAGATCATTCTGCTTATCCATATCTCGTTTGGACTTTTCAACTGTTTGAAAACTCTTCTCAACTTCCAGCATACCTCCGTGTGACGTTGTCATGTTTGTATGAGCATTGTCTATTGGCAGCACTGTCAATGCTACGGCTTGATGTGAGGTCACAGTTGTGAGATCCGAATTGTCTTCTGGGGGGGGATTCAAAGATCTTTGTCGCTTCTTGTTTCTGTACCCTTTCGTAGTCGATAGTAGAACCCACTGACCGTCGCCGTAAGGTGGTCTCGAATTTCTCTCGCTATCATATTCCGGACCAGCGTAGACCACCGGAGTAGGCCTCTTGTATGGACGCTTATTTATTGCATTCGAGGCTTGATGAAGAGCCTCATACTCATATGGGAAATTAGGAGGACGATGGTCTGTCACTACGGAATCGGACATTTCATAAAACACTCTATCATCAGAGGGAAAGTGGGAATGTGAATCGCAACCGGGCTTATGGGGGCGTCTTCCATCATCCGGAGACCAAGATTCTGGATACGTGGCGTGCTGGGAATTCATGGCGTGCTGGGAATTCATGGTGTGCTGAGAATTCATGGTTTGATGAGTATTCATTGCCCAAGTTGGTTTCGAGGGTAGTTCTTGGTCGTAGTCATTGGACATGTGCAACTTGTTGTTGATGAAGCCTGGCCGAGACAAAGCTGGCCGTTTTTGGGGGTAATTGAAGTTACTCTCTGTATCCTGTGTGGCCACTGAACTGAATCTATTGTCATTAGGAAATTGATCTTCATCCTCATTCCAATGACCTGGTTTCTGTTTTTTAATGTTTGGTTTCCACTTCGATATCTTACTAGTAGACCACGCCACCGGTTCTAACGTCACCCAACCGTCTTTGTCATCATAGGGATGTTTGTGCTGCTTTACTTTCAGGCGATTCCATGTCGTGAACACCTTTCCACTATTGTCATCATCCTCTTCGCTATCCGTGGTGGAGAACCGATCGGCCTTAAATTTTTGTTTCTTTAGTTTCGCAGCCAAAGCAGTTATAGCTTGGAGTCGTTCCTTAGAAAATTCACGATTATCCTTCATTTTATCCGCAGCAAGTAAAATTTCCTCGAACCCGTCGTGTGGACCTTCGCTACCATCGTATCCTTCTTGACAGGATGGCCCGTAACACCGCTGTCGATCTCCGTTTAAATCATGTACTATGTGGGTCATAAGGTTTTTTAATTCATCGTTTTTACCATTCACGTCCAAAGAGATGTCATCCCATTTTCTTTTAGTCTCTTTAGCAGGTGAATTTTCTATTATTGTAATAGGATCCTTTCCAGGTACATCTAATTGGTATGATTTAACTTTGTCACCATATTTTTCAATTTGAGTGGAATCGTTCGGATCTGCCACAACCACGGCAATAATACAAAAGGCATGAAACACTATCATTTTCATTTAGATATTTTCACTTTCACCGGCTGACGTGACGGCGCACGGTAGAGGCGCGCGTGGACTGAGCGCCTGCGCAACTGTACCCCACTGATATAGTTTGGATTATGGATGCACACTAACCCTCCCTGCGCTCTAATGCAATGGTAATTTCAGTTTGGTCACGACGAATAAGCGAGATAATTATGTGGCGATTGTCGTCGCTGTCTACTATCTTAATTGACAATCGCGACTCTCTCAGGGCCATGACCCGCGCTCGTGTGAAACCGTTTTTCATTTTATGAGATATTTTCTCCGTGGATAATGGGGAAAAGTTCCGTAGTTACTTCCCACCAGATACGGACTGATTTGTCGATATAAATATCTACTGTGAAAATTTTCTCTCACACTTTTGACTGATAAATAAAGATGAAGCGAAAGAGAAGAGACACTTTTTTTATACCACATGGGTGGCAAAAAAGCATGCGGTCCGCCTGATGGTAAGCGGTTACCGCCGCCTATGGACGCTTGCAACACCAGGGGTATCACTCGCGCGCTGCCGACCCTGCAGGAATCTTTTCACACCCTTCTTGAAGAACTCCATGCTGTACTCTCCAGGGAAAACGGGGAGCTCATTCCACAGCCTACTACTCTCTCTCTGCCTATCACGTGAGGGACTCAGGGTGATTATATGTATGATTTTCTTACATTACAGCCTTACTTTTATTATAAGGAACATTATTGTTCATTTAAGAATAAAAATATGACAAATCTATGGTTCGTCGAATGAATAAATCGGAGTTTATAAGAAACTTCACCAAATAATGTACCTTTACAAAAAACTTTGTTACAGACAATAAACTTTTGGTTCCATCAAGAGAAAGTCAATTGCCAAGAATCTTAAGAAATTTTAATTCTTATTATAGATGATATTAAATTGAAAAGCCTTTTATTTGTGAATGTAAATTACTTATGTAATTACTAAAATAATAATGTCTTTAAATAGCGTTCTACTTACAACCAAAATTCCATAATAAATTATAGATAAGTACCATTTGATGTGGGGTCGAGAGATAGTGTCCGGTAAAAGTGCAGGTACAATTAGAGCGCGCCTGATCTCGTGATAGGGATAATAAGCGGAGGCATTACGGAGAGAGTAGAGACCACTGCGGGAATTGGAGTAAAATAATAGGACTTATAAATAAATGTTGTTATGTTGTCGTTCTTTATAACTCATATTGATCGCACAAGCTATATTTTCACACTCGACAAGGGTTCCTCTAAGGTTCCTAAGGGCTAGTACCTACTCATACACCCGCTTCCCGCCAGAGATATATTTTAGGTGCCAACGTGACAGATGGCGAGTACATCGCCGTTACTCGAACGCGACTATACGCATACGCCTTTGAATTGCTTTTCAGACGTATGCAGGTTTCCTCTCGATGTTTTCCTTCACCGTAAAGCTCGTGGTGTTACTTATCGCTGCACTTAAGTTGAGAAAAAGTCAATGGTACGGTCGGGATTCGAACTTGCAATCTTTGCGTCGCATGTAACTACTGGAACCCCTCGGCCACCAAGGTTACCTGGGTAAATACATTGGGATACATCTGACTGATAAGACGATGAGGATTCTCGTTGATTTAGGAGCAAGATTGAAGAGCAAGAAGAAAATCATTTTACACACGCAAAAAATCACTAGAAAACATTAGTCTAGAGATAACTGGTATCTACTCTCTCCCTGCTTACCCCGAGAGACTAGGCGTGATGATATGTATATATTTACATTTAATACTCACGTGACTAACAACAAACCAATTGCATTAAATGACATGTTCATTCTATCGGAAAATTGCCAAGCGTTCCTGAGAAATGTGTACGTACCCCGCTCACACTAGTCTATATGTCTAACAATGTAGATAACAATTAGAGAAAACGTAATCTATACTAATGTTATAAAGCTGAAGAGGTTGTTTGTTTGTTTGTTTGTTTGAACGCGCTAATCTCAGGAACTACTGGTTGGAATTGAAAAATTATTTTTGTGTTGGATAGTCCATTTTTCTAGGAAGGCTTTAGGTTATATAATATCACGCTACGACTAATAGGAGCGAAGCATACATGAAAAAAGGTGCAAAGACGGGAAAAATATTCCTTTTTGAGAGCTTCCGTTGCGTACGCTGCGTAAACGGTTTAAGTTACGAAAATATCATGTATGAGGGAATTGTTCCTCTTTAAAAGTTAAAAAAAAAGTCCGCGACAGCATATGTTTAGCTTTTAAGATTGACTCACTATAACCTTTTTTATGGCAATCAAGTCCGCGATGGGCTCCTAAACTACTAAACCTATTTCAATCAAATTTGCACACCGTGGGCAGTTTGATACAACTTAAATGATAGGATAGCTTACATCACAATTGGACCCGATAGGTGGCGCTGCGATCGTGCTTCAGGAACTTTTACTTTTTCACCCGGGCGAAGCTGGGCGGGACAGCTATAGTCCTCTTATATATTTACTTTTACCTAATATTAATATGGCCTGCCTCTGGTGAATTTAATAAGAATTGTGAAAGCTTATAAACAATCGAATAATGAGATTGAAGCAAATTTGTGTAAAATTTTTGCACAGATTTCACTAAATATTTTAAAATTAAAACTCCTTTTAAAAATATTATATTGCAGATTTAACCTAGAAAGCATCAATGCGCAACGTACTCGCATTTTACTCTTTCTTGGCACGCGCACTCGTATACCTACTACGTGTTTGTATCTCGAACACATACATAGATGTAACTTTGTATCTCTTATCACGCATGGAGAAAGGAAATAACATAAAAAATAAAGACTAGTAAATATTAGAAACTTCATGCAAACTACGCCGCCGGCATCCAACCAGCAAAAGTTTATTGTATACTTTCGACCATTGTTTGGTTGTTGTATCAACAATATATAGTACTAGATGTACCCCGCCGCTTCACCCGTGTAAAATTTGAATTCATTCCATTACAGTTGTACTGGTTTTCTTTTAATAATAATAATTAATTTATTTCAGATACCAAAATCCATACATTAAAAATTCCAAATCAAATCAATCCAACGTTTTTAACCCAACTAATAATATATCTCTGTGCCGATTTTCATCCAATTTCGTTCAGTAGTAGTTCACTTACACTTAGGCAGACTTACTCACAATCTTGCACGTTTATAATATTAGTAATATGACACTTCGTTTAAACGTTGAGAGGAGTAAGTATAAGGTAGGTATCGACTATTGTATACCTTATTTCGCTAAGGACTGAGTTCCTTAGCACAATTTAAACGATTTCTTTTTAAAGTAGGGCTGTACGGATCTGATGGGCTCTAGCAATTGTTTTAAAGCCTACCGTGTCAAGAGAGCTTGCGAATATTTTACTCAGCGACTCGGCATTGTTATACAACATGGCATTGCCGCCAGCTTCTTGGCACCCTTCCGCGTGTCAGACATTTGTAGATATTCATTTGATAATTTATGCATCTACATTGAATATTGCTCGTCAGTGTTTTATTATTTTGTTGAATTTTTGTTGTTTATTTCAGTAATAAAAACAGCTTGCATGTATGCATGAAAACATCGCACCCGAGCTTCCACAGAGATTAAATTAGAGCAACCAAAAAGTCTTGATGTTCTAGCTTTCCTTTCCTTCACTCCTTTGTATTCTCGCGAGAAACATAATAATATTTACTGCTAACGTAAAACATTTTGGATTCAAGTAGTATGGGTTTCAATAATAGGTTTGTGTTTCAAACCGACGCTAACCACGGTAATAAAAAGCTCTCTCTTCAGGTACATGCCGAGTTGTTAAACTTAGGTTATTGATCTTATAGTTGATGAGAGTTGATGATGAGAGTATCTTGAGCTAGGTATATTTAAATGAACCAAACACTTTCAAAGATTTGCAGCATCTAAAGATTTCAAATGTCTTACTTTCTCATTGGCAAAGATGAAGAAAAATTATATGAGAAAAAAAACTCTTTAAAACAAACATTTATATTGTTGCCGTTTTTACCGTTAAATACAAAAGGATTATAAAAATCCGAATGTAATTTAACTTTGCTTAAATACATAACTTTTCATTTGGAAGTGAAAACTAGAAATTTGTCAAATCCAATTGTCAGTTGTAGAAAGCATAAAGCTACATCTTACGCTAAGCGGAGATAGAAGTGCCTACGGAGCTACCACCGTGACCGACTCCTCTAAATAAATACAAAAACGTTGGTCACTTAAGAAGGATGAGTGAAGAAAGATAGTCGAAACAGATATATAATGCGAAATTGTGTGGCAGAGGTAGATAAAGACCACGATCCAACTACCTAGATCAAATCCATCGAACACTCAAAGATGGGAATGCCAAGTCTTTGAAACCGGCGAGCAGGTAATAAGAAATTGATGAATGTGGATGAAGCGAAGGTATGTATGTCTACAGAGAATCAGAAAGACTAGAGATCTTCTAGTACTCAGTTTACTCAAACTTTTTTGTAAAAGCCCTACACGTAGCAACTACATCGTTCCAATCAGGTTCAAGAATCTACTCACATTAATATTCATAATTAATAGTTTCAAGGTATAGCTCCGAACATTGAACTTCGTAACACTATAATTTTATCGACCATGTTACTATGTAATAAAATGTATTAATATTTACAAACTATAGATTGAACTAGTGAAAATTTCTCACACATTCGGAATATAAATAAACCGGTTTCCACGAATGCGACTTTAATAATGGCAAATCAGCTTAAATTTTTTTCATTGAAATAAGTTACAATGTTTATATGGTTTTTAATTTTATTATGGAGTCGACTGTATTAGGACCAATCTGGATTACGACAAATCCGGAGTACGTCGAATTTGGAAATCCCTAATGATCCCTAATTACTATTAAGTCAGTCCAGCCAGCTAAATACATAATCAGTTACTCAGTTCGCAACTTGCAAATTTTCTCCAAAATACCGTTAGGAACCTATTTAAAATGGCGTAAACAAAAGAATTCACACACTTGTCCAAGCATAACAGTAAAATGTTTTGTAGATGAAATCACTTAAATTCTTTGTGTTCGAATATCTCCAATTAGTTTTGATTGCTATATCACTGGATGATGTTTCTTGATGCTAGTTTTTTGTAATGGATTGTGAACAATAATATACCTATAGATATGTGTAATCGACGGAATAAACAATATAATACGCTATACGCTCAATCTTAAAGAACATAATATTTTATTTAATACACTGGTGAAGCCGTGGTGGCCGAGTGGTTCGAGCAGTTGCCTGCGACACAAAGATCGCAAGTTCAAATCCCGACTGTACCAATGAGTTTTTCTGAACTTAACTACAGTGATTAGTCACACCACGAGCTTTACGGTGAAGGAAAACATCGAGAGGAAACCTGCATACGTCTGAGAAGAAATTCAAAGGCGTATGTATAGTCGTGCTTGAGTAACGGCGAAGGATTCGCCATCTGTCACGTTGGCACCTAATATACCTCTGGCGGAAAGTGGGTGTGTGGGTATTACCTATACACCTCTACCTACCCCTTCGGGGACCCTTGTGGGAAGGCGTGAGGATATATTATATTATTATTATTATTATTTTAATCTAAATATGATTTTTTTTCGCTGTTATTAAGGGTAACAGAAAACTATTACACACTTTGTGAGATTATAAAATTTTAATTGATGTCGTGTACGATAAAAGACTTTTTAATTGCATGCCTTTTACTTTTCCTTAGTTTATTTATTTTTTATTTTTAATGTGCATTTCTTTCCACGCAATCTGAATTGAATTGAATTGTCAGAAGGCGCAGATTACTTTATCATTAAATATTTATTACAGTGAGCTCTCGAAAAGCTGTATTAATGGTTACGTGACTACGGTTACATACATTGCATCACTATAAGCTTGGAGAACGTAATTGTGCTAACAAATTGTTACAAAAACAAGAACTTTCGTCGCGTTCGGACCAAATTATGACCAGCTTTCAGAATAGCGGCGTCTGTGGAAACGACAGAAGTTTATAATTTGCGTTCCTCGCTTTTGTCAGTCTTCATTCGTTTGGAAGTCGGATAACAGCACAAAATATTATTAAATACACCCATTAATTGTGATTGTTGCTGAATTCGCATTAAGGATCACAAAATAATAACTTGTTTGCGTAACTAGGAAAAATAATAAATAATTATAATAAACATAACAACACCTTTATTTTGCGTAGGTACCAACATCGTAAAAATAATCTACGCCCGGAAGAAGAAATCACTTACTATTTTATTTAATATATATTATTTTAATTATTACGAATGACGACAAGATAAGAGAGGTAGGGCATAACGGATTCTCCGTTCGAATTTGGAGCTGCCCGACTGGGGCAGGACCTCCACCTTATAGACGTCCGTAGCCAAATAACACAATTTTGTTGTGTTGTGTTCCTACGCGGTGAATAAGGTTTCCAGTATTGAGCTCCTTGGGGAGGGGGGAGGATTGTTATATTGTGTTGGCAACCGAGGGATCAGACCTATTATGTTGCCAACACAGTATAACTCTCTGAACACAGAGTGGCAACGCGCAAGTGATACTTAGGTATCGTGAGCGTAAATAGGCTACGGTAACCGTTTCCCATCTGGTGGGCCGTATGCTTGTTTGCCACTCTTGTAGTATAAAAAAAAACGACAAATAAATAATAATTTTGCGTCACGTTATTTAAAAACATAGTAAAACGAAATTGTTGTTAAGTTAACTCGCCGTACATACTGGTGCAAAAAACGCGACTTTGTTTTATTTATATAGATTTATTAAGTTAATCTATATAAAGCTAGAAGTAGTTTTTTTAACCCACCGCGTAACGTACCAACGTTTTCACACCATTTTCACAAACAAACAGCACAAGAAACAAAATTGTAGGAAGTGGATTTATTATTCTCAAACCTCTTTTGAATATACAACGTCAAGACAACAGACTTATATATTATATATATTAATTTAAAGCCTTGGGTAGCTGTTCTCTAGGTGAATGACTATTTAAAATATTTTTTTACATTTTATACATTGCAAATAATTTAACAAATTTCTATACAGTACACGCCTTTCCCACAAGGTCCCCGAAGGTACCCTTCCAACACAAACAATGGAATCTTTCCTACTTATATTATTAGTAGATGTTCGTCTCCACACCTTTCTCAATCGTCGGTCAAGGCTGGCTACCCGGTTTCACTTTCTGATACCAAAACATTTTCACCGCTCTCACGCCCGAAGAAATGGCGGCTTTGTCCAATACAATGACAAATGGATTATAATGGTTTACGACACCGCTGGCCATGAAATTGTCCACCGTTGAACTTCAAACTTACTTTGCTCTCGCTTTTTTTGGTAACAATTCTTTTTAATTTACTCCAAAAGCTATTTGCACGGAACACGGAAGTTTTTTTCTTACCTACAAGTTTTTCTTTCCGTGTTTTCAACAAAGGTAATCAAACAAGCATACGAACTGCGGTTCTAGATTCCTTCCTTTTTTGCTGGCGTTGTCCATAGATAAAACCTCATTGGTTGTCCACGTGTAGTGTCACTGCCATACTATAGGATAGTGTGAACGATCGGAAAAGGATTTTTCTATAGCTCCTGATGTTTTAACTATGGGAAAATAAAATGGGCTAGCCATGATAGGCTATTACCGACAATTGTAACTATCTATGATCACGCCCTCCGTCACAATCACGCTCAATAGGGTAGGCGAAAGAGGAGACAGATGGCGTGTCTGTTGCCATTTGTCGGACACGACTTCACATACTGATGTCAAAATTTCGACTCACAACGTGATCAAATCACTTTACAGATTCATATTCAAGGAGTCTAGCCCACAAACAACTAGCCAACAACGCTCTTCTAACACGAGGTCCGTACTCCACGGAGGTGCCCTTAGTCACCACCCTTCTCGCCACTGTTCAGTTGAAAAGATGCCGGTGGTTCTGTTACATTACGTATTCGTAGATACGAATAATAGTAATTCAATTATTGGTCCAACCGACTTGAGCGTGCAATCTTGAAGTTGAAATATTCGTAAACTGGCTGAGTCTCCGGTACTGGCCCAAAGTATTAAAAATAAAAATTATAATAGCGTATATATACTGCCATCTAGTAGCATTATCTAGTATTATAATGATACCTTCTCCGCTTAATGTAGCGTAAGTGGAAATGCAATATTACTAGCGCCATCTGTGAACACAGCTTTAATCAACTATCACGAGATCAAAAGAAACGAATGGAGTTTTACAGCACTTGCTTTATAGATGGCGCTGACAAAGCTATTAATTATTTAATTAAATAATGAAGGTGAAGACAGACTATTACAATACATACATACCAAACTCTAACTAGAAAATATAGTATTGTTGATTTAAATACGCTAATGAGCCATAGCCAGGTCCTAAACTATTTACTTACATACATCGTATAATGCTTTCGAATACCTATGTACATACTAGTAGGTAGTAAACAACCTATCGTTCATACACAAATTGTGCATTGTTTTGTGAATGATGATTTCCCTATTTTGTGCAATCGAGAAATAAGGAAAGTGATATGTTTGTATTGTTATACAGTTACAATATGATAGTGAGAGTGAACTGCCATGCAGAAAGAAATCTGCTCTGCATAGGCATACCAATCTACTTCAAGTCATGACGTCTGGACCTACTTAGCTATTCATTTAAGATAGGAGCTTGTTTAGTTGAAACTAGCTTCAAAAGACTTGCATCCTCCTAACTACTATAGTTAGGAGGATGCAAGTCTTTTGGAAGCAATTCTAAGCAGTATCAGAATTTCAAAGGTCTCTAAATCGACGGTAATATTATCAATATCACATTATATAAAATTATCAATAGTATATTTTATACCACATTGTTCCGCCTGATGGTAAGCGGTTACCGCCGCCTATAGACTTGCAACACCAGGAGTGTCGCTATTTTACTATCGTATTTATTGATGTGTCTCCTAAACAGTTTCCCCAGACGACTTCCTTTTACGCGTACGCGAAACAATAAGTCCAGGGACATAACAACATCAGCCGTCAACGTCATTTAACATGGGTGTCAATAACCTGAATGATGTGACGTTACGTCACAATCGCCGAAACCGCAAGTGTGCCGTTCGTCCCCAATTCGCTCCACATATAACGATTACGGAACCAAATTGACATATCTTGGAGGCAAACAAAGATGTTCCGCTAGGTTTAGCTTCGTCGCCTCCTATTGTATTGTGACCGTCGCCGCCTAGAGATTGCACGGGGAAATGTGGTATTATTCTTGTAATGTGTTATCATGTAATTCTTGTAAGACGAGAAATCGTGGTTGCCGTAGGATTTGAGTAGTCGCCTGAACACAAAGATTGCAATTCTAATCCCTATATCTATATATATAATCCTATCTATATATATAATATATAATCCTATAATAGAGATGGGTCATTCTACGAGCTTTGCGGTGAATGGTAACCTAGTAAGGAACCTGTATACGTTTAAGAAGAAGTTCAAATACTGTATGAAATAGGTATACTGCTTGAAACACGGCGATGTACTCGCCATCTGTCATTATGGCACCTAAATATATTTCAAGTGAAAGGATGGTTATAGGCGTAGGCCTATCAACCATGTAGATTCTCAAGCGTCTCAAGCTACATTTTTGTTGCATCAGTTCATGTCTTTATTTAGTTAGATCTGTATAAACACTTAATTGTACAGATAAAGGTATGAATGTGCAATCTTGACTAACAAAGGCCATCACAACACTACAATTTTAATTAGAAATCATGATAATGTACTCATTCTTAGAAAACCAGGCTGCTGATTATTCTAGGAAATAATCGGTTCAAGATAAATGTTTAGCGTATTGAATTCATAAATTCTATTAAGAAAAATAAGTATGCAGTTTATTTCACAAAACCGAATACAATGCCACTAAAAAGCAACAACAAAAGTGCCATTACGAGATGTCATCGTGCGTGCACTAAACAAAAGAAGCCGGGAGGAGATAAAACAGACGACTATAGTAGAGCGCTTTAAACATATCAGTGCCATTGTGATAGCACTACCTGTTTCCTTGCTTCCTACGACCAGTTCTGTCCCGACACGCAACGACAATGGTTGCTATCTACGTGTTTCTCTCCTGTGTTCTCCTGGTATCGGCCGAACACTCAGGCGCATACTCTTCCCCTCAATACGCCAAAAAGATGTATCCGAAAAAAGGATATGACACGGAAAATCTACTCCCTAGAGACAAACCGCCAATACCGTTTAGAGACACTCAAGAATCCATCGCGAGATTCGATAGCGGAGTTAATGAGACCCAGTATGGGAGAAGTTCGTTTCTGGACACCGCAGGCGATTTCTTCAGTGGTACAGGAGGTCAAGTCGTGAGTTCATTAGCCAAAGACTTCCTAGCGAGATCCGCGGGAACCAGCCAGGTTGGTTTTGACTGTGTAACGCAGGTTCGTATCGCACTTCCATTTAAAATTGCACGAGATTCTGAATAACTATTGCATGAGTAAGCTTTCTGGTGTAGATAAGATTGTAACTAAAAATTTTGGGTTGATGACGTCATTATGGAAGCCCGTTTGTAACGGGATGAAGAATGCGTTGGATGTCCACAAAAAGTCCAAGTGAATTAAGGAGTAACCTAAAGTGTTAATATTGTTGGTTTAGATCTCGGTGGTACCTACTAATGATATTTTGCTGAAGTACGAAAAGTGATTTACACAACACCGTCTTTTCGGACATATATTTAGGTGCCACCATGACAGATGGCGAGGTCATCGCTGTTTGTCATGATGACTTCGTTATCATTGCGTAGTTTTACAAGCTAAAGATTACGATGAGCTAGCAAATGTATAGGAAATACACTCCGTATGAAAAAGCGTTCCGTGTTGTTCCGTGAAAAAGCGATATGGTTTGGCTTTAAAAAGTAATGAATTATTTCAGGTATTGAGCCTAAATTTGACCAACCTAGTAATCCTGATAATCCTGAAAGCCTTGATCTTGGCTGCTGGCTTCTTTGGAGCTGGAGCGTGGAAGGGAGGACACCAGTATGGAAGGAGCTTAGAAGGTATGTATAATAAAACACCAGACAATTTGTAATACATCTTGACACCTTCCTACAAGTCTCCGAAGTGATAGGCAGAGGTGTAGGTGTGTGGGTAGCACACCTACTTTTCGTCAGAGGCTTAGGTGCAAACGTGGCATATGGCAAATCCATCGCAGTTGCTTAAGCACGATACATACGTCTTTGAATTTCATTTAAAACGTGGGTGTGTGGGTACCTATACACCTCTGTCTACCCCTTCGGGGACCCTTGTGGGAAGGCGTGAGGATATTATTATTGAAACGTATGCAGGTTTCCTCTAGATATTTTTCATCACCGTAAAGCTCGTGGTGTGACTAATCACTGTACTTAAGTTCAGAAAAACACATTGGTAAAGTACTCATTGGTCGGGATTCGAATTTGCGATCGTTGCGTCGCGATCGCAGGCTACTATTTGAACCACTTGGCCACCACGGCTTCCTATTTTAATTCATATTATCGATAATGAATCTTAAACAGTATCATTATCCACATCACAGGCTTCCATCCAAACTAGAGTCATTAGCCGCAGACTTCATCACACCATTAAAATTTAATAATTTTACTTACTTATAGCCCAAAATATATGCGGGGATTTAATTCACCACTCCTTGTAACCAAGTCCATTAATTACCCAACAACAAGCAGGAAGTACCATTCATCCCTACCATCTGCTTGACCAGTTGCTCTTTTGTTATGCACGCGACAAACTGACCGCCCGTAATGGCAGATAATCCAATACACCTCCGAGATGGGTTTGTCATGTCCATGCGGCGCCTAATCCTATTGCCAAAGGATTATCTGGCCCGAAGTGGGCTCCGTTTTAAAGCCGAATGACCACCGGCTCTAAAGCGTAAAGGGTTTACTAGGTTATTGAGAATTGTGTACCTAACGTGAAACGCGATTTACTTTTAAATGACCTAAACTATTGATACGTGCTACTACCTAAACTATTATTATAATGAACATTTTGTAATATTGATTTTGACTGCGGCCGATCTATTACTATTTGGCTTGGAGGATTCAGCCTCAGAATTTTCTTCGGTTGATGTTCTATCAAGCGTGAGATCCGTAAACTTTTGCAAATTAGTCAAACAGTTACGAGACCAAAAGGCTTTTCTCATGTGCTGAACAAACACAGCTAAGGGCACCTCCGACGATGTGCGGACTTCAGCTTAGGGAGTTACTTATTCGAGAGCTAGGGAGATGGGCTTGATGACTATGAGTTTTTTTTTATATATAATTTAGAACACTCCGGTATATTTTTCAGGACACAATTACATACTTATTATTAGTTTTTGCTAAGCGTTCTTATTTTGCTTTTTGGCCCACAATAGTCTTAGCGTGATATAAAGTCCGATTACCTGATAAATACCGTAGTCTTAGAGCGTTCAAACATTTAAACAAACATACTATAGCGTTATTATATGTGTAATTTTAATTATTTTTACCGTGGTGGCCTATTGGTTCGAGCAGTCGCTTGCAAGGCAAAGATTGTAATTTGTGCTCAAACCTGCGTTATTTTCGTCCTGCAGATAATAAAAACGCTTCGTACATCACTGAGGATGAGATCATGCTTTACCTGACTTACTTAGCAGGCCAGCAGAGTAAGGACTTTGGCTGCCTTTATCTAATGTCTTGTAAAAAGCCTCAGCAAGCCGCACTTTACTCTTCTGGAGCTGAGCTGCTAGTACAAGGCGCTAAGCTGCTTCAAGGGTACGTAAAGATACATACATAAAATCAAGCCGACGTCTCTAGACATCTCTTTTGCTTCATCCACATTCACCATTCTATTCATATATGCTCGCCGATGTCGAGTACTCTTAATGTTTCTATATGGAGAAAAACTAAAGTCGTATGTGAAGACGTGTCGAAATGAAAATTGGTTGTTTTTACAATTGCTGGAGTTATTAAGGCATGAAGGAGCATGTTTTATAGTTTGATTACAAAAACATCGTAGATTAACTGTGCCGCAGATTCATCTGCGTAAAATTGATTTCATTGGTTTGAGATATTTTTTCTTGAATGTTCATCGTTAACAAAACATATCAGATGTGTTAAGTCCACTTAATGATCTAGCTATGTACCAAATTTCATATAATTTCGATCAATACTTTTTGTGTGGCTTATACATTTATAATATCAGTAGGATATTCTCTTAGCTAAAGAATGTGGACGAAGATAAAGAGGTATGCAAGTCTAGAGAGAACTGGCTCTCTACACTCTCTGCCTAACCCGTTAGGGACTCGGCGTGATGATATGTATGTATGTATGTATTCTCATAGCTTTGTGTATATTTGTAGGTAAACACTGAATCCTTGTTTCAGGAATAGCGTTGAGTTGGAACAATACGAGGACATCTCTCAAGGTATACGACAGGCGGCGGGTTGGGGGGAGAGCGGCAAGTCCTGTGAAGCTCGCTTCAAATGTGGAAAATAATAGTTTTCACTTACGTCATTAACATTATGTGCTTAACTTCATTAGCTGATAAGCAGTTACATAAGATATAGTTAAAATAAATAGGAATTATGATATACTGGATGTGTCAGAAAATGAGAAAGCTAAAAAGTACATACTAAGTTGATTTTTACCTTATTTGTATAATAAATTGGAATGTCTGTTTGTAATATGAAAATAACCGCTTTTTACTAAATGCATATGGATGTGTACACGGTATAAATACCAAAATATCATATTTATCATAAAAATATTTTTTGCTTGTCTGTCTGTGTATTTGTCCAAACTAATATCCGAAACGTCTGGATCGATTTTGACGGGACTTTCTCTGACAGCTGTTGCAAAAAGAAATACTAATTAACTAATAACTAGCCAAAGCTAGTTTAAATATATATACGTATAAAAATCAGCTGTTACGGCAAAATCATACATGTTGAATCTAACAAGGTTTTTTCTTTTGTTATCATATTAATCTAAGGAGCTATTATTTTTATTGCATCGTCACGAGGATATAATCACTACACTCTACATTCTTCTAGAAGACAACTGTAAAATTTCTGTAAAATCTGAGACACTCTATTGTAGGTATTGTAGGTATATATTGTAGGTACGTCAATTAATAATAAATAAAAAATAAATGAATAAATAAATAAATAAATAAATAAATGAATAAATAAATAAATAAATAAATAAATAAATAAATAAATAAATAAATAAAAAAACAAAATTAACTGAAGATATAAATTGACGAATTTCAATTAGATAGTTCCGATTTCTTTTTCGTATTCAGACAGATACGAATCGAGATGGACTCGCCATCTGTCACGTTGGCACCTAATATACCCCTGGCGGAGAGTGGGTGTGTGGGTATTACCTATACACCTCTGCCTACCCCTTCGGGGACCCTTGTGGGAAGGCGTGAGGTCTTTGCTTTGCAACATATTATGATAATGTTTAAAAACAATGTTTATTGTCTTAAAAATATTATTACTAAAATTATAAATATTCGTTTTTGTTCCTTAACGTGAAACTTACGATATTGACATACATTAACGCCTTATAGTAAAATTGTTGTTGTTGTACAATTTATATATATTTTTTTACAAACCAGTCATGTTCGTTGGGACATATTATGATGTATGCCATCATTATTCAAGTGTGGGAAAGAGAAAATACGGATTACAATAGCAAAAAGCTAGGCCCTAGAAATTTTGGTATGTAGTGTCTGAATTTTCCAGATACCTACGCAATTTGTAAAAACCGTAGCCTGATAATTACCGTAAAGAATCTAAATGAGATAAATTCAGAGCGTGTCATTTCGCATTTTTATATTAAACTAGCTGTATCTCGCGGTTTAACCCACATTAAATCCTGATATGTACACCTCCGCCTACCCCTTGAGGTACCCTTGTGGGAAGGCGTGCGGTTAAATAAATCCGTAAGATACGAAAACTGCTAAGGTGCGAGGCCTTCCCCGAAGGGGTAGGCAGAGGTGTATAGGAGTAAACCATCCTCTTGAATCACTATCAATTCATGAAATCCGATGCGTAATTTAAAATAACTTTGTTTGACTTTAGCTTAACTTTGTTTTATATTAAGAAAACAGCATGACATGTAAACCATTCCATAACTTCTATACTTTCCAAAGACCAACTCTAAAGTTCAATAGAGAGATCCTCTTTTAATGTCAAAGCTCGTTCTGTTGTTATCTTCATTTGATATTGGAAACGATCACTCTGGGTGATCGTTCGGAAGGGTTGTTGACCCTGGCAGCTCGGTACTCTGGGTACGAGACATATCCATCACCGTCTGTATCGTCCGAGGCTAACGTGCGGTCCACCAGCGCTGGAAATCATAAAACATTTGCTTTAATTATCACAAATTTCTGTGGAACTATTTACTTTAAAAAAACATGAAGATGAAAGGAGGAAAGATGAAAGGTCGTATGTTTTTTTTTATTTAAGTCAACTTTATACTCGTATTCCAAATTCAAATATAAGTTATTGTTTAAAAATGTACGGTAAGCCTACGTCTAATAATAGACAAATAAAATTCAGTTGACTGGATGAATTAGTTTTTTACTTTAAGGACAACGTACTGCCCTATCCAAGCAGACTTCTAAGTCTATCACCAACTTTTTTTATAGCACCATAACTTTAACACGGTGTAAGAAATTCCATACTAATTTGTATTTATATTTAGCGGAAAACCCTTTAATCCTGAATAATTGCTATTCCATCACCGTTTCTCAAGTACGACAACGTTTTTGAATTTTTTCACAATAGTATGAATTTCCTTTTAAAGAGTTTCCTATCGAATTTCATTCTTCACCTTAAAACTTATGGTGTTACTAATCACTGATTATTTAAATCTATCATTTACGACTATATATGAAAAGTTATAATACTGTATACATACCTATGTAAGTATCTATGTCATGAGCTTCTGGCTCAATAGACGAATCATCCAATTCTGGTGTTTCGTGTTCTATGGTGTGGTATACAGCCTGGGAATGGAAAAGCAATTTTAACACTGGTGGTGAAGATCCAGTTTTGAATAATTATCATCTACTACATTATTGATAATAATTATCATTAAGAACCAAGTCTAGCCCACTATCTATGTGTAAGAGTTTGCTCTTACAAAGATAGGTGCAATGTACTCTTATTTTCAATGTCATTATCAGGCTTTATGTTAAATCGCGTCCTAGATATGATAGGTTGCCATTCCAACTAGCCATTTCAGCATTTGACATAAGCACGTAGAAATCGGGGGTAGGCTCTTGGCCAGCAGTGGGTACATCCCAGGCGACCAATAATCTTATTATCTTATTAATATTATAAATGTGAAAGTTTGTAAGTTTGGATGTTTGCGGTTCTTTCACGGCAAAACTGCTAAACCGATTTGACTAAAAGTTAAATCGTGATGGCTTATACCTAGGAATACGACATAGGCTAAATGTTTTTTTTTTAATCTCGAAAATTCAATGTACTAATATTATAAAGTATGGATAGTCTTTCACGGCATAGCGGCTGAACCGATTATGGTAAATAGGAAAATACATAAGCTACTTTTTCGAACTCCACGCGGGCGAAGCCGCGGGCATAAGCTAGTAATAATATAAATTATTAATTACATTACACTTAATACAAAAATATGAACCTACATATGAACTTGACAACAATTAAATTCAAGCTACTATTTATGAAGTAATTACGCTACTTTTAATTTTGATATCCTTAACCAAATTACCGCGGCCTATCGCTGGTTTTAACTAAATTATAATTTAATAAATGTAGTTCAAGTTTGTTACGCTTACCTTAAGAAGTTCTAGCCCGTCTAACTTAGAATTCCTATCAAAGTCGTGAGCTGAAAAGTAATGGAACTCCAATTCTTCAGGCGTCATTTTCGATAACATTTCAGGAGTGAGCACACCCGAGTCTTCTTCTAAATGTCTATTGGAATAAAGGTACCATTAAGATTATAATCCAACTTACAATTGATAGATAAAACACGAATATATTAATTTTCAAAAATATTGCATCTATGCTATGAAGTATTTGTAAATGCTGGCAACTTACAACTAACATTCTATTTTCAAATTTTGATTGAAGAGACAAAAAAATTAAGAAGCATCTATTGACGCATGTCAAATTTCGACTACCTAGTGCCATTCGTTCGTATGACTTTGGAACTTAAATCTAAACAATTCTTACTTAGTATCATGCAAAAGTTGCGTGTCACCAGTAAGCGAGTCTGTCCCCCGCGGCCTGTAGTGATGATGTGTGTGCTGCACCGGGGTTTGTCCGTGGGGGTGATGCGGTCCTCGTCGTAGGGCTGTCACCATTGTGTATAGTGTTAGCAGGCAAGGCGCTGGAAGATTAAACATGGGACTTGGTTAGTTCTTATTTCAAACTTATGTCCACAACAGCTATGTCATGTTCTGTCACGTAATTTAAAATTCTCAAGTGCTCAAGTTATTTTACTCGCAACAAAGAGTTATGTGAATTCTGTCTAGACTTACAGACATCTTTTACCTCATCCACATTATAGTAACTAGGTAAGTGTTACATCCTTTTTCATCGATATTGAACATTTTTGACATATTTAACGATAGTGCATCTTTTGTTTCTTTATAGTGCAATGAGAGTATGACTAACGCGTCGACTAGTACTTACAATGCTAAGAAAACTGCTCTTGTCAACTATTCGTAGCAATTAATCGTTGAAACAGTTCTAAATTTGAACGTCCGAATTATTCGAAAGTTAACAATATTTTTCGCCCAATTTATTACAAAACCTGCAGACACGCGCCTACAATTTATCAACTTAGGATCACAACACTACAATACATTGTAGTACCTGTCGACTGGTCGTGGTGCCATAAAGGGTGAGCAGCTGGGCCCCGGCGGCCCCATGGGGCCTGGAGAGCCCCCGCGGGGCCCAATATTCACACCTCATTTCACTTCGGCCCTGCCCATTGCATTTGTCATCGTGCAAAATTATTTGCTGCATTTAAATTAGCTAGGTTCTTTCGATTATATTGTTAGTTGTATTTTAATACTATATTTAAATGTATTATTTGTCGCGCATGTGTCTTATATAAACAAAAGAGTTAGGTAATTTGAATGAAATTGTTTATTTTGTTACTGTACACATAATATTTTCTCAAATCATATTACACGGATCAATAGAAAATATACTTTTCATCAGAAAAATCGGAATACCTTGCAAGTTTATGTTTTGTAGGGATTATCAGAAAAATTTTGGTATATTTTTAGGAATATATGTCAAATGTCGTTTAATAGTGAATAATACCTCATATTATTTGTACTATTTGGCGACGCAAAATAAAATATACCTCTGTTCAAGTTGAGTACTATATAAGTAAGTACACATAGGTATCTTACATTAAAATTCTGTCGTCGTATTTCTGAAGTAGCAATTTTAGAATTGTTTTGTAGTTTTTATAATCCTAGTATACAGATACAGATTCTTCAGTATCCAGCAATATCCAATGTCCTACCACAATATAAGTAATAGTAAATAAATTCATTTATCACCGCATTAACAAAGTACATCAAAACGAAAGCAGGTGCCGAGCCACCCCTTGCACAGAAATGTATTAAGTGCAAAAAGTTTCAATATATCGAATGCATAATTTAGTTTGGGGGCGTCCCTTGGAACATTTGTTCGGACGGAAAGACGAGACCGCTCTTTAATCGGACCCTACTTTATTAGAGAC
Organism: Drepana arcuata; assembly: GCA_016069955.1. Taxonomy (NCBI): domain Eukaryota; kingdom Metazoa; phylum Arthropoda; class Insecta; order Lepidoptera; family Drepanidae; genus Drepana; species Drepana arcuata. The sequence goes on from JACCPG010000169.1 coordinate 155,266, forward strand.
TGTATGAAATAAAGCCATAATGGGGCACAAATTATGCCCAGTGACAAGTGCGCCGTACATATGTCGGGGTGTCCGTCACAAGCGGGTTGGGACTCACTGTTGTACCGTTTCGCGAATATTTTTTTTGTTATTAAATTAAATTAATTCAAATAGTAATTATAATTTTTGAAGAAATTGAAAGTCTTGAGACAGCAATGGACTCGCCAACTGTCACGTAGACGCCTAAACTATATTTGCAGCACAAACTACCTACATACCTCTGCCTACGCCCTGGGGATACCATTGTGATAACGCCGTGATATATAAATACTAGCTTATGCCCGCGGCTTCGCCCGCATGGAGTTCGAAAAAGTAGCTTAGGAAATCTTCCTGCTAGAATCGGGTCAGCCGCTATGCCGTGAAAGAGTATCTATCATACATTATAAGAACTTTGAATTTTTCAGGATTCAAAAAAGAAGTAGCCTATGTCCTATTCCTAGGTATAAGCTATCACTATTTCAACTTTCAGCCAAAACGGTTCAGCCTTTTGGCCGTGAAAGAACCGCAACATCCAAACTTACAAACTTACAAACTTTCACATTTATAATATTAGTAAGATACACCTCGAGATTAAATATAAATCGAGAAACAAATTGAAACAAACCTTAAAGTATCTCTATTGAAATGCGGTTTTGCTTTAATAATTATTAAGTTAATAGTCAACTTTCAATTCAATTAATAATATTATCATTTTATGTTGACCGATCTTTACGACAGTGTGTCTCGAATACAAACACGACTAGGGTGGTTCGGTAGTGCTCCAGCCCACCGTATTATCGCGCGATAACACCCTAAGCCGGCGATTACAGCACATCAGCCACGGATTCCTTTATTCTCTATGAACCTTGCTTACCAAACTACAATGATAATATTATGGTTAGCCCGTAAGTATTAATCGCCGTTTTTAACTTAGTTTATACTAGTAAGCTAGTGTAAAGCCTGGCTCAGGTTAAAACTAGGTGTAGGTATCATTCGCGTACTGATCATCCCTAACGCCATCCCTAATATCCTCGAATCTCGAATAATAACCCTGATAAATAATAATAATAAATAATAAATTTATTTCATCAAACAGTAACACAAAAGATAAAGATGATGTTATTGCAATAACTGTTAATTTATTAATTTTCATCTTGTTTTTGGTTTTTTACTTGGTTTTTACAGGGTTATCAAAAACAATAGCGGAGTAGATAGTGCCATGCACGAAGACGCGCCCCACTATTCTTCCTTATAGTAAGTGTAAGTGTGCAACCTTCCACTAATGTTCGAGTATTATCGGTACACGCTGATTACCTATGAGTGCTCACGTACACTACAATTAATAGACTTGGGTCATACACTCCGCATTCCGCGACCCCCTCGACTATTTATAGCCGGGGTGCGTCTTCGTGGATGTTACTATCTATACTCCTATATTATTATGTGTACTCAACTTATTGTTACAATTTAAATTGAATATTTTAACATACATATTCTACTATGGTTAAGCTAGCGAGCATATGCGAAGAGACTGAAGAATGTGGAACAGGTCTGTAAGTCTAGAAATTACTGACGCTGTACGCCTTCTGTCTATTCCGGTGAGACTTAGCGTGATGCTATGTCCATATGGATGGCAATCATTAACGTACATTCAAGGCAATAAATTAAGCTTTGCCGCATATTATTGCGATGCTTAATTTTATTTCCTTTTTTTTCTCATTTCATTTCGTTCACTATTTTCAATGCACACGCACTGAAAAGTGAATATTGTAGTCATGGTACTGTACGATCAGTAAAAGATTGTTAGCCGGAAATAAAGGGACACCCGACACCCATAATGCTTATTCCAGACCTTAATTAAAATTCAAACTAGAGACTACTTGTTGAAATTACAACATGCAATTAATCTCAAGTCGTAATGAGGAAATAAAACTGTAGATATATTAATTTCTATTTATCTACGGTGAAGGAAAACATCGAGAGGAAACCTGCATACGTCTGAGAAGAAATTCAAAGGCGTATGTATAGTCGTGCTTGAGTAACGGCGATGGACTTGCCATCTGTCACGTCGGCACCTGATATACCTCTGGCGGAAAGTGGGTGTGTGTGTTTTATTACCTATACACCTTACCTATATACCTGCCTACCCCTTCGGGGACCCTTGTGGGAAGGCGTGAGGATATATTAATTTCTATTTATCTATACACTATATAACACATGAAGCCGATAACTTTGACAGGTGGCAGGCTACGGGTGCCATTGCTGTATGTTATTTTAAGGAAACTAATTATTTGGTAGATTTTACATTACCTTCAAATCTCATTGCGACTGTAACTGCATAACTTTGATTCTCATTGTACCAAAAAATATATTATATTATTCACACAAATTGTCTTCACTCACATCTGTCATTCGTATGAGAAATAAAATCAATGCAACAGCGCATGCGTGATCATAACATCGCAGTTCCAACCCTAAGTGAAACACCGAGGGGTGATAATTGTATGATGTTTCGTCTTCGAGGTGCGCATGTCCTTAAGAGGAACAACTCGAATTACAAATTCGCTCTCCTAGATGGCTCTGTCGGCTCTTCAACGAGGCTTTTTACATTAAGTGTCTTCGCAAATATACACTACAAATTATAATCACGGAAATTTCTTCGCGGGTAGACAGAAAACACTTTATTTTTGTTTTTTTTTTCTTGTAAACGGTGGTAACTTTAGTTTATATTAAGTACTAGCTTATGCTCACGGCTTCGCCCGCGTGAAGTTCGAAAAAGTAGCTTTGGATTTTTTTCTGCTAGAATCGGTTCAGCCGCTATGCCGTGAAAGAACTTCGTAAATTATAATATAAGAATCTTGAATTTTTCAGGATAAAAAAAAATTTGCCTATTTCCTATTTCTGGGTATAAGCTATCATCATTTCAGCCAAATCGGTTCAGCCTTTTGGCTGTGAAAGAACCGCATACATCCAAACATCCAAACTTCTAGCTTTCACATTTATAATATTAAGTAAGATTTGTGACGTTCAATAAGTGTTCCCTGTGTCCCTTACGTGAATAAAATATATTGATTTTGAGTTAGTCACTCTGATTTATGGATTATTATTTATATATGATTTTATCTTATACTAGCTGCACCCGCGACTTCGCCCGCGTGGAATTTAACAAAAAAATGTTGTGTAGTTTCCAGTATAAAAGTAGTCTAAGTTATTCCTTGAAACATCAGCTATCTACCAGTGAAATTTTCGTTATAATCGGTCCAGCCGTTTCAGAGATTACCCGGAACTAACAGACAGACAGGAAGACAAAAATAAAAAAAAAGATATTTTGGTGGATATACATACCTACATACATATCATCATGCCAAGTCCCTAACGGGGTAGGCAGAGAGTATAGAGCGCCAGTTCTCTCTAGACTTACATACCTCTTTCACTTCGTCCACATTCATCAGTCTCTTCATACATGCTCGTCGGTTTCGAGTACTCTTAACGTTCCCGTCCTTCAGAGTCCGATTTTTGGTGGATGTACCGTGTATATGTAATAAATGTAATATGCATTTAATAAAAAGCGGTTATTTTGATATTACAAACAGACATTTTATTTATTTGTACTGTATATATTACATTGCATACTTACATTAGCTAAGATTTTTCTTCCAATGAATAACATTGCTAGTTACTAAAATATAAAATTAAAAAAAATTGTAAAATTGCTAGTTAGCAAAGTTGACATTTATTTGTTACTAGCTGTACCCGCGACTTCGTCCGCGTGGAATAGTGACTTTGGGCAGCATTTTTTGAATATATCTTTTGGTTTATTGTGAAGCTTAGTAAAGATTCAGAATGCTATACTGAACAGTGAAGGAATAGAGAGATATTGATAATTCGACGTCTTTAAATTAGTATAATTTTTTTGTTTATTAACCGATTGACATGAAATAAACACAAAATGTAAAGTGATCTATTAGTGAAACCACATCTAAATCTGATAAGCCGTTTCTGAGATTAGCGTGCACAAACGCACAGACAAACAGACAAAAATCTGTCTGTCGGGTGCTGATAAAGGTCTCAATTATATTTTTTCTCATAATATCTTCCATGTACAGACAACAATCCGTTTCATTTTTATTATATTAACAAATGTATAGATACCCGTGGCCGTGGTGGCCGACTGGTTCGAGCAGTGCCTGCGACACAAAGATCGCCAATTCGAATCCTGACTGTACCAATGAGTTTTTCTGAACTTAAGTACAGTGATTAGTCACACCACGAGCTTTACGGTGAAGGAAAACATCGAGAAAAATCCCGCATACGTCTGAGAAGCAATTCAAAGGCGTAGGTATAGTCGTGCTTGAGTAACGGCGATGTACTAGCCTTCTGTCACGTTGGCACCTAAATATACTCTGGCGGAAAGTGGGTGTGTGGGTATTACCTATACACCTCTGCCTACCCTTTCGAGGACCGTTGTGGGAAGGCGTGAGGATATATAATTATTATTATTTATAATAATATGCATTAATAAATATATTATTCGCACCCTTTAAGCTACTGGATTAACGAAATCCTAACTCATCATCGTGTTTACAACCCTCTGTATATTTTTAATACACTATATACCTATTCGTACATCAAAATCGTCAACAACTGAAATCCAGGCCATTCACGTGATCACGATAATAGCCTTTGCAATTACCATATACGACTCATTTTCTATTAACTTTGCGCTGAAATAGATCTTTATTCCTTTAAAGATAGAACCAGAATTTGCTGGCACAACAAGGGCAGCTTTTGCAATGAGAAGAGCGTATCATCTGGTCTGTGGTGATATTGTAAACTTGTCTTTCACCATTTGGAATAGAGTTGCAAGTTATAGTAGCAGAATATGTTGAGAAGGCTTTTCGTAGTGAAAATATCGATGTTTATAGCGATCTGTTGTGGGGGAGTTAAAAAGGGACGGGCGTATGTAAGCGTGTGAGGGATCGTATGATCAATACGCGGCGGCTCCGCGAGCTCGAAGCCTCGCCTAATGGTCGTTTTCTTACATTTGCATGCTAATTGACTTCTCCGCTCAGGGCCCGCGATGTTCCTTTTGTCTCGTGTGACGCAAATTGCGACGAATTACCATCATGAAGGATTGTACTCGCACGAGCAGCGCTAGTGGAGCGTGAATTTAAATTTACTTCATTTTTACTACCCATGGAGATTCAATTATATGTGTATTTCATTTTACAGAGCTGAAGCTTCTTGGAGAAATCTCTTTTCAGGATTATTTTATTTGAAAGTCTTTCTTTTTGAAATCTGGAAAAATTACGTCCATCTTTGCAAAGAACTGTAAACATCCTTTTATGTATACGAAGTAGGGCGGTATGTCTTGATTTTAATGATCGAAAAAGAGGAAGTCATAGGGATTTACTACGTACAGTTGAACTGAAAATTTCTAGATATTAAGTGCCCAGTGTACTTTCTATGAGTAATGGAGGTAACACCGTTACAAACATATTAAAGTTATATAATTATTATTTAAGTTAGCACCTATTGGTATGTATGTATCTCATACAATAAGTTATCCATACTAGTTGTAAATGTTTTACGTAACTATATTTTTTGTATTTCTCGCCAAGAATTTTTAAATAGAAGTGGTAGCTTATCGTTAGTAACTTCTATATCATTATCCCGCGTTCTAAATATACTATATATTCAGGTAAACGTCATAAACTCACATGACCCCATGCGTTGGAAACAATAAATGTTCGGTTTTGAGCGCGGAGCGGAGATTTGCGGCGTGGGGCGGACTAGGTGGCGTTGCTAGGCAACGGCCCGCCCTTCAGATCACTTTTAAACTTTCATGTCGGAAAGTTTTAAGGCTGTGGCTCGCTGGATCGCCATATTTTTGTTCAGCCTTGAGAAAACAACACCTAGCTTCAATTTATTATTTACGTGATATTTTTTTTGGTATTCTGGTAGGTATATTCTTAGTTTTGAGGTTATCTCCAGTTCATTGAGATGGCGTCATACCGCTGATAAATGTATATATACTTGAGTAAAACACAAGAACGTCTTAACCTATGTCATTTATAGACATTTAAAAGAACCGATGTGTATACGATTGCAAAACATGTTATGCCAATATGGTAACAAAAGACACATCATAAAGATAGTGCATCCACGATAACGCGCCCCATTATTCTTTCTCATAGTTCATAGTGTAAGTGTGCAACCTTCCACTAATGTTTGAGTATTGTCGGTACACACTGATTACCTATGAGCGCACACGCCATAAGTGTAAGTGAACACCTCAATTATGGTAAAATACTATTATAAATATAAAAAAAACCTTTATTTCTTGGGATATGTTCCTAGATATATATACAAGTAACTTCGGTAACATTGTTACCCTACGTGAAAAACACATCAACTGCCACAAAATATAAACTAAACATTATAAAGAGAGATTTGTTTTTTTTAATGGTTGATTCTTTATTACGATTTAACTCAAACTACTTAACCGACTTATAAAAATCTTATTCCAGATAATCTAGAAAATAAAAATGTAATAAAATATAAAAAAGGTAATAAATATAAATAAGGCAATACATACATACATATCATCACCCCGAGTCCCTAACGGGGTAGGCAGAGATTATAGAGCGCCAGTTCTCTCTGGACCTCTTTCGCTTCGTCCACATTCACCAGTCTCTTCATACATGCTCGTCGGTTTCGAGTACTCTTGAAGTACCCGTCCTTGAGCATCCGATCGATTTGATCTAGGTAATTGGAACGTGGCCTTCCTCTGCCTCTTCTTGCACACACTTTTGCTTTGTATATCTGTTTCGTCAATCTTTCTTCACTCATCCTTTCTATATGTCCAAAGCAACGTAACATGCCTTTCTTCATCTTTAGAATCACGCCCTCATTCACTCCTGTTGATTTGCGAATCTCTTCATTGCGGATTCGATCTAAGATCGTTACTCCGCACATTTTTCGAAGAGATCGCATCTCAACTGCATTTAAGCTACTTTTATACTCTGACATACCCAGGATTCGCTGCCATACAATAAGGTAGGTACCAATATCGCCTTGTGTACAGCAACTCGAGCATTCTTGCTCAGACTTTTACTGCCCATCAATGCCAACATGGCCCCATTCACCTTATTTCCGACAGTTATCCTTTTTTCAATATCTTTTTCACACTTTCCATCTCGTGCAAACATGCTTCCTAGATATACAACTTCATTCACTTGTTCTAGAATTTGCTCATTTACCGATATGTATATATTGGTAAATAAGGCAATAAAAGAGTAAGTAGTAGAGAAACCGATTCGAATTGGTTTCTTTGCCCCGGCGTTCTCATTCTATTGTTTTAAGGTGACCAAGTTTCTATTATCGATAAATGTAATTATCCCGACGAGCTATCTATGCAGCCTACTAATATCATAATTGCGAAAGTTTGTCATTCAACCACGCCATAACAGCTGAACGGAAATGGATGAAATTGTGCTCAGAGATAGATCATTAGCTAGATCAACACATAATAATTATTGCAGAAGAATATTACCATTGAAATAAAATTTAAGGTAATTGAAGTCACAGGGCTAAATCCTCTGCCTACTCCTTCGGGTACCCTTGTGGGAAGGCATGAGGATATGTTATATAATATTATGTTACCTAAATACGATAGTTTACTTCTATTATCCTGTAAGGCAATTGTCATGTGGCAATAGTTACATTTTATAAAAAAAAAATGTTCATACATATTATTGCCCAACCGCCAGCCCGAGAGCGGGCGGAAACGGCGGATGCACGCCGCACCGACCTCCGGAACCAATCGTCGTCTGCGCGCCAAACCGGAATCCAGCCACTATATTCCACCGATTCCGGTATAAAATAAACTGGGGTTTTTAACTGGCGTTAAATGAATTTAGGACGTTAATTTATTAGTTTTTTGTACTATATATTAATTATATAATTCTTGAATAAAAAATGTGTTTGGAGATACTTTGTAAATATCTACCATCGTTATCTATAGTAAGTATTTATGGTAGAAGTTTATGGTAGAAGTTTATGGTAGAAGTTATGGACGGTAGGGATTCGAACTTGCAATCTTTGTGTTCTCGCCCTCCCAAGGGCTAGGCGGAAGTTTAATATTTTTTACCTAAATGCAAGTGCCTTCACTAAAAAGCTCGCGATGTGATACATTACTGTACTTATCAACCTCATTAATGCAGATCGCCGGGGTTTGAGCCCACAATCCAAATTTTATACGCGATTACTTAAACCACACCATTGCGGCAAGTGAAAAGATAAGCAGCTTATAAAAATGAACATGTATCGCTATAAGACTATATTCTGGACCTAACTGGTGTCGTATTAATTGCCCTGGATGCTCTTTAATAGGTTTTTAATGGGCTCGATGGACCGCCCGTGTAACAATGTCTGAATTCTGAATATATACACAACCACCTCTGTTAGACCTTATCCCAACTCTTAACTGGTACTTCAATGCAGTATTTTCGGGGTCAAGTATAACTGGACACGATTTAACCATGATGTTTTCGAACAATGAAAATTTACTTCTAACTACAGAGGCACATTTTATACAGATTATATAATTACGCTACCAACACCTAATAGATTGAGAATATTATATAATAATATAATATAATATACCTATCCTCACGCCTTCCCACAAGGGTCCCCGAAGGGGTAGGCAGAGGTGTATAGGTAATACCCACACACCCACTTTCCGCCAGAGGTATATTAGGTGCCAACGTGACAGATGGCGAGTCCATCGCCGTTACTCAAGCACGACTATACATACGCCTTTGAATTTCTTCTCAGACATATGCAGGTTTCCTCTCGATGTTTTCCTTCACCGTAAAGCTCGTGGTGTGACTAATCACTGTACTGAAGTTTGAAAAACTCATTGGTACAGTTGGGATTCGAACTTGCGACCTTTACGTCGCAGGCAACTGCTCGAACCACTCGGCCACCACGGCTTTTTTTAAATGAGAAAAGAGATGAATAATATAGAGATACACTGCTCACCATGTGTAGTTTCAAAAATACACCAGTATTATTTACATATATATTTGATATACACATAGACTATAAATACATAGACTGTCGTGTATATAAAGGTCGTACTTAAGTAACGGCGATGTACTCGCCATCTGTCACATTGGCACCTAAAATATACGTCCGGCGGAAAGAGGCTGTAGTTACACTTTCTGCCTCGAGTATAATCCGTAATACTATACATATATAGATATGTATATAAAAATGAATGTTTGTCTGTATGTCTTATATAGAATCGTAAACGGCTGGACCGATTTAAATGAAATTTTCTGCGTTTTTCCAGGTGGATTCGAGAATGGTTTAGATTCACAATTGGACCCGATAGGTGGCGCCACTGGACCTGTGGCTTTTTTTTTCACCCAAGCGAAGCTGGGCAACTAGTATAACTATAATATATCCTAACCTATAAAGTATGAGTAAAAGCCGTGATCGTTTATAAATGGATTCAATATGCGTTGTACCTTAATAACTTAATCTTAAAAAAACTTTGCATCGCGAATTCATTTGGTAGGAAATATCGCCGACCCTTGAAAAGGGATCCTTCAGTGACCCAAACCCAGGGAGAGCAGAAAGAGACAGAAAATCGTGTGTAAAGCTCTTAAAAGCATACCCTTTTCCATGCCACGAAACGTTTGAGAGGTAATTTTATAATTCATCCTTTTTGAGCCTATTTTCCGTGATTAATTATTTATTGCTATCCCGGATTTTAGGGAGGTCAATTGAGGTAATTAAGTATTCCTATTAAATATACTTAGGTGAATGGTGTTCGAATGTACAATTGTCAACATTTTAAATATTTTTAATTATTTACATTAAAAACATACTTTATTATTATGGAAATAATTCTACTAATAGTATGTATTTATTTATAGTTTCTGAGGATCTTTGTTACTTTACCACTTTAGAACAGCTGAGAGAATTTAGATGAAATTAGGAATGGGCATTCTAAGCTGGGTAAACACAAAAACCTACGTTTTATTCTAGAAAAACTACCAAATAATTTGAGTTGTATGCGGGCGATACTGCGGGGGTTAGTTAGCATAGAAATATGTATTGTAGGGTTCGCAGGACGGACCTTCTAGATTTTTATTGTCCTCCAACAATAAACGTTGCAACTAACTATTATGCTAATTGTGGTTTTGTTTTGTTGTCCCAAATGTGGGCGTTCGGAAGCGACATTCAATGCGAACGTTGATTGTTTGGAAAAATATTTTGACAAGAAAATTCTCAGTTATCCCGCTGTCAAAATTACCGTCTAATTTAGGGCGCGCGCCAGTCTACGCCCACCGTTAATTTTGAAATTGGAACTGTTAACTTTTTTATTGTAGTCACGTGGCTAAAGCTTAGCACAATGTCCATTGGCCGTCACTAAGTATTATTTTATGTTGGGGACGGATTCTATTGATTTTGATTTGAAATCGTTGGTGATTTGTCATATGTTTCGAAAACAACAGTAGGTATTCAAAGTTCGTCTCTGTGGTAAACCAAGCTTGCATTTGAACACAGCTAACAAAACCTAACTCGGTTAATGCCGATCCAAACGTCTACTCCGATTTTTACTATCCTTGTACGAGAGTACAGACGAGCGGAAATTCTCCTTCGCTTTGACAATATATATTCTTTGTTCGTAGACATATTAAAACGATACTTTCAAATACCATTAACAAATACCATTTTCTATAATAAGGCCATGTACCTATTACATCAATACACTTTTATGTGATAGAACATTTTTATTGCAAAGCAACGTGAGGTAAGAAGCGAAGCTTTATTTGTATTTGATCATACATAAGTTATACAGAATATAAACATATTGTAATTCTAGGTAATACTTTTTAAGACTTCCTATACTTACTTGTGTGTGTAATTGAAGTGTAATCGACGTTATTTTTGGAATCGGTGATATGATTTCTCTACGTAAATTTACATGCCCCTGCCAAAAATCTGAGCACCACAAGGGACAAATAATAAAAGACTCGCCATCTGTCACGTTGGCACATAATATACCTCTGGTGGAAAGTGGGTGTGTGGGTATTACCTATACACCTCTGCCTACCCCTTCGGGGACCCTTGTGGGAAGGCGTGAGGGACAAATCTTGTTCTTTATTATCATTTAAGCTAAAATGTATATAAAAAAATACGATGGTAAGGTAGCATTATATAACTACCAAGTATATGCCTGCATTGAATTAATAATATTTTCATTATAATAAATAGGAACGTCAAGAGCTGGTGAGCATGTATGAAGAGATTCATGAATGTGGCCGAAGCGAAAGAGTCTGTACGTCTAGAGAGATATGGTGCTTTACTCTGTTCCGACTCAAAATAATATATCATATGTGTTAATCCGGCTAATATCTATCTCTGTGCCAAATTTCACCTAATTCTGTTTAGTCGTTCTAGTGTGATTGAGTAACAAACATGCATACATCCGCACTAACTTGATGATATATACTTTGAGGTAATAACAGGAAGCTAATAAAAAAATGAAACAAATTCTGTAGTCTTCATAAATATTTTCAAACAGGCAACGTAACTGGCTGGAAAACATCCGCTACTTTTTTATTCTTTTTAGGGGAAAATAGCGTTTCGTTTTTGCCAGTACAGGTTGCGACGTCAAACGAAAGCGGAGTCTTAAAAGCTCACCAATTATGGACTAAAAGCACCTTGGAGCCTGGTTGAGGGCCGCGGTTACCTTCCCTCATCAATTTTGTACGTTGCTCTCTCGTAAGTTAAAAACTTTACGTTCTGTATACAAAAACTCTGATCCTCTTACATTAAAAGTAGGAAAGAGTTTTCTTACCTGGAAGTTGTCAGTACATGATGTTTTTATTTTTTGTATGAAGAGCCGTAGTACAGTCGTTAGTGTAGTTGGCACGCAAGCTTTGTAAGTTTAATAAAATTATTTACTGAGCTATTAACGCAAGAAACGTTTGTAAACAGATTAAATATCGTATAAGATACACCTATCTATTTTTTTTTTAATAGGGTAAAAGTATTTTTACTATTTCTATTTATTGTATGTAAACGCCTCTACTGCATCGTTGTTTTATGTAAAACTGATAAGATTGTTCATCAACATACTTTATGTGGAGAAAGACGTCTGAAACAATACAAGTACAAGTAGTTATGCTATTTACCTGCAGACACATCTGGTATGTACCGTAACGTAGAAGCTATTTTTAAAGAGTGATATAACAAAATTCCTCAACTAATGAGCGAGGGAAATGTTTTCACATTTTGTACGTGTTTATAAGCATTTTTACGGACACACTTTGTTTCCTCTGTCCCTTTATATCTGAGAATTATGAACGTAATTCTGGTCCTTAACAGGAGTGATATAGAGTTGAGATTGTTTTGTACGTAATTTTGTTTGTAGAGTTATTTCTTTCCTTGTAGATTAGTGACCAAGTGGCAGTTACCTGAAATGTCCAGATTCACGTTCATACCCTGGCGTTCTGGACCATTAAGAGTTTCAGAGCAGTATTTGATCGTAGTGAGGTTGATATTTGCCTACGTTCCAGAAGAAATTCAAAGACTGTGACTACTTCTATGAACGTAGACGTAAATACGGTCACGGTAGGGACCGTTGACTCGCCATATGGAATGTTGACATAAAGTATAGCTGAATCTTCTTCTTCTCCTTCTATAAGAAAATTGACGATAATGTGTAATATTTTTCACGCAAATAAATGTGAGTGGGAGACCTAGTACTTATATATATAATAGACACGAGTAAAGAAAGCTTTCCGGGCTGTTTATAATTATGTAAAAGCTTCTTCTAACGAACATGAAAAGTCAACATGATTTTTTGCGATTTTGGACCTCATTTACATATACTTATTGCCTAATATTTAATAATAATTAATACATAAAATTACAGCCGTGGTGGCCGAGCAGTTGCCTGCGACGCAAAGGTCGCAAGTTCGAATCCCGACTGTACCAATGAGTTTTTCTGAACTTAAGTACAGTGATTAGTCACACCACGAGCTTTACGGTGAATGAAAACATCGTGAGGAAACCTACATACGTCTGAGAAGAAATTCAAAGTCGTGCTTGAGTAACGGCGATGGACTCTCTGGAACTGGACTCTGGAATATACCTCTGGCGGAAAGTGGGTGTGTGGGTATTACCTATACACCTCTGCCTACCCCTTCGGGGACCCTTGTGGGAAGGCGTGAGGATATATATTATATAAAATTACAGTTCACTATAAACAGTATCTAATGATTATAATGTAGCTCAAATGAACGCAAATAACCAGAAACAAGTGATACAATGAGAATAAGTAAATTTAGTGGTAAAATGTTTAGATTCTAAGGCTAATTATATCCGCATCCGTATAGTAGGTGGAGGAATATACTAGATAAATTTATCAAATTACCTTGAGGCCCTGTGGCGCAATGGATAACGCGTCTGACTACGGATCAGAAGATTCCAGGTTCGAATCCTGGCAGGGTCGCAGCTATGACAATGTTGCCCTTTTTTATTTGTAGATATTTGTACAACTTTTTGTTTCTATTTTAATTCAAGCAATTCTAAATATAAATATGACTAATAATAGGAAAATTGACAACATCTTATTATTATGAACTCTATAATATCCATAATAATAACAACAGAAATTATATTTATTTATTTATAATAATAATAATAATATATCCTCACGCCTTCCTACAAGGGTCCCTGAAGGGGTAGGCAGAGGTAATATATAAAATATTTATTTAATATTTTATATATTACTTCGGCAATTTGTCTGCTTTTATTTTCAAGTTCACCCCAATATAAAACCTAAGTCGTACTGATTTATTAATAACACAATAAAAATTATTATAATATTAAATGATTATGGATATTTTACTTATTACTAAAATCAGTAATCAAGAAACAACAAGAAGATCAGCGGTCTCCGATTAAGAAGAGTGAAAGAATCCTACGGCTATACAGATTCCACTGCTCCATTAAAATCGAGACCAAACCCAGCTCAATAAACTGAAGTGTTTTCGTCATAATAATAATCATCCCGCCAAGTCAAGCCGAACATAATAATAAAAAAAAATACAGTCGAATTGATGACCTCCTCCTTTTTTTGAAGTCGGTTAAAAAGAAAAATTAACCGCCAATTCTCTCCAGGCTAAGCTTAACTAACGGTGGTCGACAATGCAATTTCGGTAAACTTATTTTGCGTTGTTTAAACTGTAATAACACACTGTTGTGAACACCTTAGATAAATTACAAGTTCTTCTTTGATGGACCCATTTTGTTACACTAAATAAATGTATAAATAATACATCAGTTTCCATCTCCAAAGTTAGCTAAAGCTCTACTTCAAGGAGCGGAGAATCAATTAAAACTACTAATAAAGTTGTAAGACATTTCACTTCTCCGTACTTACACCCCGAAAACTTCTCTTTAGTCTAATATGGATTCCATTTTGCTCTGTCTTCCGTTCGCCCAATTAATAATTAACTGGCCTTATTCTCTTATCTGATGATATATAAGCTTATGCATAAAATTATTGAAGATTTGAATATTTTTGTCATCGTAGATGTTCGTATTTAAATACCAATGCTTATGTATCAAATTAATTTTACGAAATCGATTACTAAAACCTGCAACTCACATACAAACATGTACCTATAGGTATGTATTTAGTTGGCAAAGAGAGTAAAGCGTCAGTTCTCTCTCGCCTTACATACCTCTTTCGCGTCGTCCACATTCCTCAACTAACAATATACTCACGGATAATGAAACATTACATACATAATTAAGTACTGTGTCTATCTATAAAAATTGTAAGTATATTTGGAAACATTCGTATCAGTCTTTATTGTAATACTTATGTGAACGGTTCATGCACCTTTATAAATAAATAAATAAATATATTAAGTACTCACACCTTTTCCATTCTAACCTCATGTATAGATTACATGTGAGATCTTCAATCAAGTAGGTACTAACCCGTCTGTAGGTAACAAAGGAAATAACGGATATAATAATAATATTAATATCCCCACGCCTTCCCACAAGGGTCCCCGAAGGGGTATGCAGGTGTATAGGTAATACCCACACACCCACTTTATTACGGATATAACTACCTATATGTTAAGCTTGTATGTATATTAAGTGCGATATCGTTATTGTGAAACGGTGCCAAACTTGCCATGTATTGCCTTCCATAGGCATACGCTGAAAACATACCATTCTCTCGTCCATCAAGAATGCGAAGACTAGAGATATACATAAATATATAGATATATATAAATACTTTATAAGTTGCCATAGACAATTTATTTTTAAGCCCGTGTTACCAAAAACGAAACTTTATTACAGATGTGGTCCGGAGTGGAATACTATTAGGCATCAGCTAACTCAAACTATCACTCACTCAGAATCACTCTGTTGATTTGATGAAACACGTATGAAAATTCATTCAGCAGTTCTTGAGTTTATTGCAATCAGACAGACTCACAGACGCGGCGTGGGACTTTATTTTTTAATATGTAGTGATGAAATTATCAAAAAATACCATTTCATAACCTCTTAGCTTTACTCGAGCGAGGCAAGTGCGGTTCTTCTAACAAAACTACATCTTCCTAAAATTGATATTGTTCGTTAAGGCATGCCTTATTCAACCAACATACCATGTCTATCTCTTCTATAACTGTTATCAACAATGTAACTTGACATCATGCAACACGATACTGCTAATGATATTCATAACCACTGTGTCATAGGGTTATGTACGCGAAGGGTTGTGAGATCCTATCTTTAAAAATGCACGAGAGCCCCGCTTGTCTTCTCTGTATTCAAATCACTGGTTACCCATATTTAATTACATGCTCTTATCATTGTAGAGGTCTGGCGCTGTTTGTACAACTATATATTTTTTTGTTTATAATACAAAAGTGGCATATAAGCATACGGCCCATCTGATGGGAAACGGTTACCGCAGCCTATTTATGCTCACGATACCGAAGTATACTTACTTGTACTTGCGTGTTGCCACTCTGTGTTCGGAGAGTTATAGTGTGTTGGCAGCATAATGTGTTTAATCCCTCTGCTTCCAACACAATGTAACAATCCTCCCCCCTCCCCAAGGAGCTCATTATGTTGCTACCAAAATTATTTGTGAGATATTGCCTCATTATCAAATGTTATGTAGGTACCTACTTAAATTAGTGTCGTAGCTTAGAATTCGAATATAGGAGGTACTCCAAAGTCGAACTTGTGGTGTGTATCAATTATTTTTTTAATATTTTAGTATCTATGTATACCTATACTATGTATGTATGTAAAGAATATATTCTTTATCATTAGTTGTAGTGTATAGTCTAAGGAGGTTTTAATGTTCCATTTATGTCATGATACTGGCAGGGTGTTTTTACACATTCTAGTCTTATTGTTACAAATAATCACAAGGTGAAATTCATCTTACATGTATACACAAGAACCTACTCGAAACTGAAAGACGAAAACGTATATGAAGTATGTAGGCAGGAGCCGTTGTGACCGAGATGTTGCCTGCAACACAAAGATTGCAAGCTCGAATCCCGACTATGCCGATGAGTACTTCTGATCTTAAGTACCCACAGTGTGGAAAGCAGCATACGTTTAGGAAGGAATTCAATGATGGAATCGCACTCTGTCACGATAGCACCTAAAATATATAATTATGATATAATAATATGGAAAATGTGAAGAATATGGATTCTAATTTATTTTCAAATTAAATTTAAACAGTCTTAGGAGATTCAGTAGAAGAACTGCGTCTGATGATAAGCATACTTTTATATATAAACTATTAAAATAGCAATTGTCATTAGAGCCGTGGTGCCGAGTGGTTCGAGCAGTTGCCTGCGACGCAAAGGTCGCAAGTTCGAATCCCGACTGTACCAATGAGTTTTTCTAAAAACTTAAGTACAGTGATTAGTCGCACCACGAGCTTTACGGTGAAGGAAAACATCGAGAGGAAACCTGCATACGTCAGAGAAGAAATTCAAAAAGGCGTATGTATAGTCGTGCTTGAGTAACGGCGATGGACTCGCCATCTGTCACGTTGGCACCTAATATACCTCTGGCGGAAAGTGGGTGTGTGGGTATTACCTATACATCTCTGCCTACCCCTTCGGGGACCCTTGTGGCAAGGCGTGAGGATATAAAAAAAAAATTCATTTTCTTCTGCAACAGTGTATCTAAGTATATTCTTCAACATAACATGAACACACCACAGTGAAATTGCACTCTACGAGTTAAGGCATAGGTACCCGCCTTTGATCTATGCTTTACCTCGAGAACTTCATATATGATTTTAAGATTTATCAAGTAAACATGCAATGTATAAACTTTAAACGCAACATCGACGAGAAGCCATGGGGACAATAAAACAAAGCAAAGTGTATGTAGCCCGGAGCGGTGGTGTACCGGCGGCGCGTCGGAGGCTCGCACGACTCGGGCCCCACCAATGGCACGCCACGCCACGCCCACCGCCCCGCCCCAGCGCGCATCTATTCGTATGGGGATGAATGAGACGCAGCATCCCTATAAAGATTTTACATCGATTATTAGGGTATGGGAGCAGGCCGTTTCTGTCTGTCCCGTGGGCGGCGACGTGCAGTCCTCTCGCGCAGTCGCGAACAATTAGCACGCGGGGCGGCGTAGCGTGTGGAGTGCGCACGGCGTGCGGCGTGCGGCGTCACTATAATGTGGTTAGTCAGTGAGCGTCGGGGCCGAGCCGACGGCGACGGCGAAGGTACGGAACACGAAGCGAGAAGCGCGGGAGAGCCGCGCTGGTCGCTCAGCCAGCGGACCGGCCACAGCACGGTGGAGTTCAAGAGCGCGGCGTGCGCGGGGGCCGGCGAGCCGCCCGCGCCGCCACTCTCCGCGCTGCCGGACCCCCAGCAGTTCAACATCTTTCCGGCCTTCTTCAGCCGCCAGCTCAACTTCACTGGCGGGGGAGGCTGCGGTCAGGGCTCCAAGATCATGGAGGAGCTACGGCCCAACCTTGTAGGTGGTCTGCTAGGGGTACCGGGATTATTGGATGAGCACCAGGCAGACGCTAAATTCCTACCAGCGGGTAGTGAGAGCAAATACACCCCTGACAAGGGTCGCAAGTGCAGTAACGCATCATCTTCTTCTGCTGAGGAGTTTGGCGGGCTATATACGGGCGAGCACGCAGCGACACCGCCCGCGCCTCCACTCAGTCGCTCCTTACAGGATCATACAGGTGTGTATATAACTGTATTTCCAATACCTAATACGTACGCTAACCTAGTAGTTAACCCTTCTGCCAGGACAGCTATTCCTTGTGTACTGAAAACCTTTCTCAATTCCGGAACACAAAACTTCTGCCCAGGTTTGGCAAGTCTAATTTTAAACCGGAAATCCCTTGGACATTAAGCACTATTAGAGATCTATGTAGCATCAAAGCCTGTAGGTATACGGAGATATGGAGTATGAATCTAATAGAGTGAAATGAAAAGCAACATTGGAATGGCGTCGTGAATTTTCAATCAGGTTCTGCCAGGTTCTGCGTAACTAAAAAGTTCAGAGCTTCTTTAGTTAGAGTACATGTCCTGAACAATATAGGTAGATAGTGTTATGATAACATTGTTATGCTTGTTGTACATTAACACTGTTTCCTGATTCTTGAAAAAACGTTGCTTCCCGTTCACATTATTACCAGAAGATCTTTGATCCTTTAACAATATAATTAAATTTATTAAAGTTTAAAATATTTGTCGACCGTCTGGTCTAGTGGTTAGAGCTCCTGACTGCGATACTTGAGGTCGGGGGTTCGAATCCCGCTGAGGGCAGATATTTGTGTGATGAACACGAATATTTGTACCTTAGTCTTGGATGTCCTATGTATTTATGTATATATCTATCTATACAAGTAGAATGAATGAATGAATTTGTATATCTTGGAAGCATGTTCACACGAGATGGAAAGTATGAAAAAGATATTGAAAGAAGGATAACTGCCGGAAATAAGGTGAATGGAGCCTTGTCGGCGTTGATGGGCAGTAAAAGTCTGAGCCAGAATGCTCGAGTTGCTGTCCACAACGCGATATTGATACCTACCTTATTGTATGGCAGCGAATCCTGGGTATGTCAGAGGAAGTATGAAAATAGCTTGAACGCAGTCGAGATGCGATCTCTTCAAAAAATGTGCGGCGTAACGATATTAGATCGAATCCGCAATGAAGAGATTCGCAAATCAACTGGCGTGAATGAGGGCGTGATTGTAAAGATGAAGAAAGGCATGTTACGTTGGTTTGGACACATAGAAAGGATGAGTGAAGAAAGATTGACGAAACAGACATACAAAGCAAAAGTGTGTGCAAGAAGAGGCAGAGGAAGGCCACGTTCCAACTACCTGGATCAAATAGATCGGACTCTGAAGGACGGGAACGTTATATATCGTTGTCTAGTTACCATAACACAAGCTTTGCTTAATTTGGGACTAGGGCAATTTGTGTGGAATTGTCCCAGATATTTATTACCTATTATTCTTTATTTGAAATACATCTCATATATTACATTTTAAAATATATATATATATATACATATATAAAAATATAAAATATAGGGGCCCACCGGTATCGGTATCAGGGTTCAAGGTACCGGTAGTTAGGGTCCCAGAAAAAGAAATCTCCTCACAATACGTTCCGTTTCGAGCAGTACTGCTTTCTTCGTCATGCACTTAATCCAACTGTCTAACGAGAGCCTCTTGAGGTGTTGGTTATTATTATTATTAATAAAGCAGTTATGTAAAGCAGTATAAGAAAGGTAGGGTATAAAGAAATACCGTTATAGAAGATCACAGCAAAAAGGCCTTGACTATGTTCCTACAGTGGGTTTGCAGGTCACCACAAAGAACGTCTCTGCTATCAAAATAGAGTTCATTCGATCTTACAGAAGAAGAGCTACACAACATAATAGGCCAACGCATAAGTGGTGCCATTATATCATCGTAGACTTTGCGCCTTTTATTGCACCTATAGCTATGGAAACATGCCATCAGACCGACCGTCAGCGGAATTTCTTGTTTATTAACAACTATTTATCAATAAATTCAAAGGCGTATGTATAGTCGTGCTTGAGTAACGGCGATGGACTCGCCATTTGTCACGTTGGCACATACAACCTCTGGCGGAAAGTGGGTGTGTGTGTGTATTACCTATACACCTCTGGCTACCCCTTCGGGGACCCTTGTGGGAAGGCGTGAGGATATATTATACCTTCTTGGTGAATTTGACATAGGACTTCTAATATGCTCACGCTTAATTTTCCGTAGTAACACCACTGCTGCCATTTTTTAAACACATTTTTAAGAGAGGTGGGGCATAACGTGTTTCCTGTACATATTTGGAGCTGCCCGACTGGGGCAGGAGATCCACTTTATTGTTGTTCGTAGCCAAATAACACTATTTTTGTGTTGTGAACTAGCGCTATGAATAAGGTTCCCAATATTGACCTCCTTGGGGATGGGGAGGATCGTTATATTGTGTTGACAGTAGAGGGATTAGGGTCATTATGCTGTCAACACATTACAACTTTCCGAACACAGAGTGCGTCTACTCTGTGTTCGGAAACTTGCAAGTGATACTTCGGTATCGTGAGCGTAAATAGGCTTTGGTAACCTCTTTCCATCAGGTGGTCCATGTGCTTGCTTGCCACTCTTGTGTTTTACTACCTTTTGCTTATACTTATACCTACATAAGTTAGGTAAAAAAGTTCTGTGGATATTTTAGTATTAGCCAGGTTTTATCCTTTCCTATTATACAAAAAAAGTAAAAAAATATATTTAGTTATCTCAATTCCACAACTAGTAGGTATGTATCAACGTAGAGCGAAGCAGGTATGTGTATATAATTACAATTCCAATTAGAGTAATATTGCAAACAATCGGGCTGGCGTGACGTCATGAATACGAAATGTCACTAACGACTCTCCCCCTCACCCCACCCCCGCCTCATCCCACACGTGCCGTGCGAAGCCTGAATTTTCAGTCGACCTCCATACTACATACCTATAAGCCTCTTTGTACGTGTTACGCAATGAACAGAGGAACAAAAGGCTATGAAATACAAGCGAAAAAACCCCAATTGCCGTGGTAATTTGCGTCCATTTTGTCCTAATCCTAATTGAAAAATATTTAAAACTAGCTTATGCCCGCGGCTTCGCCCGCGTGGAAAGAGCAACATACATATTTTTGCCTTTATAATATTAGAGCTTTGAATCTTTCGGGATTCAAATGTAGCCTATGTCTTAATCCTGGGTATAAGCCATCACCATAAAAATATCAGTAAACCGGCTTTTTTTCAGTCGTAAAAATGTTTTTTTTTTCAATAAAAAGTATCCTATGTTACTTCTTATACCTCCAGGAATATGTGTACAAACTTTCATGATAATCGGTTATGTAGTTTTTACGTGAAAGCGTAACAAACAAACTTCACATTTATAATATTAGTAAGGATAAACAAATGAATAAAGATTCCGAATGTCATCAAGCCAAGTGGCGCTAGTTCTGTTTTAAAGATAAGGAGGACGGAATGGTATCTTAGCCAGTACTTCAACATTAAAGTAGATCACATTGAAATGGCAACGATCCTGAGAAGCAAGGTTTCTCCATTGTTCTAATGTGGATCTATACCTACTGGTAGGAGAACCAGTACAATACCTAAGCTACATGCACTATTACCCCAATAGGTAACGATGACGAATAGATAGATGCCTGTTTGTAAATGTAAAATAACATGCATATTTATTTGGCAATTACACAACAATATCACATAGTAAATCAATTAATAGTAACATATTAATATATTTAAATTAAGAACAGAATCAGTAGATCAAATTCTACTTCATCTAGACGGTCCAGAAAGGCCCAGTTGTTTTACCTCTTTTTAACTTCTTTCTATTGTCTATACTTTGTTTGTATCTATGATATATTTGGTTAATGGACTCCTGCGAGCTTTATTGATTAACCACAATGAGAATGAAACAAACTTACTTCTATATAATACAACGATAAGTAATACAAATAATGTAATTGCACTGTACATAAAACAAATGTCCCAAATCTGTTTCACGCGGAAGGGTGCCAAGAAAGCTGGCAGCATTGCCATATTGTATGGCAATGCTGAATCGATGGGTGAAATATTCGCCAGCTTTCTTGTCACGGGAGGCCTTAAAAAGTTACTTCTCCTTAAAGAAAAAATATATATAATAACAAAGCCATTATCAATTGTCAAACTAAATCGCAACCTCCAGAAATATTTTAGGCTACATTTACTGCGAGCACCAGTACTTAGGATATGTATTTCAATTCGGTTAGCAATTTTAAACAGACTGAACATATTAATCGAAATCGATGTCATTCACACTTGCCCCTAGACCTAAAGAAAGAATATCCAAGCAATAGGCTTGTGTCCACTAAGAATTAATCTGATAGATTGGAGTTTGTAATGATTAATCGTGACATGGAGATAACTGAATTCTAAAGTAAACCTTAGTCCTTAATTATAAAAAATAAAACGTGTTTCACTCGGGGACTGCCGCGGTAAAGCTATTGCATAGCATTTTTTATCAACTTATGCAATACACGTATATACTTTCTCACAAACAGCTGCTTACGTACGAGGCATGCCTTTTAAGTTCAGTCGTTTCCATATTTCTCGGCAATTTTGAATTTGGAACTGTTCTATATTCGAATGTGTTTAAATTGTGAAGGTGTTCGTTATTTTCGTTACGGAATTTCTGGATTCGGTCTCCACGCTCAAGGCCCCCGATAGAAGCTATGCAATAGCTTAAAAATAGATTATAATACTTTTTGAAAACAAATTTGCTATTTAGTGACCTGACAGTTTAAACATGTTTTAGACAGTGTGACGGCGGCAGTTTTTGTTACTGTCATCCCATTAGCACAGAAAAAAATACTTGATATTTTCTTGTTTTTTATCTAATCATTAAAATTTTTCTCTTTTATATCTTGATAAACAAGTATAATTCGATATATTATTAGGGTTAAGCAAATAACACGGTAGTCATTCACACCAAAATTTACACAGTTATCCTAGGTAAATTTTACAGATAAGATCTACATGATCGTCCTAATTCGTTTTCCAAGGCAAGACGTCATTCGAGACTGTATATTTATAATTACACAAAACAAATCATATTTGAAATCTGGTCAATTATAAAATAGGGTTTGGACCTCATGTAAATTAACTTCAGCTCGCTCCAGCAGCCAGTTTCTGCTGATATAAAAACGCATCTGGAGCTGCGATATTCTAATTTCATAAAATTGTATATAATAAACCATATTTCAACTATGACTTGACGCCTTCCCATAAGTATCTTCCAAGAGTAAGGAAAGGTGTAAGCACAGCTTCCTTCGTCCGAAATCTATTTTAGTTGTCTCAGTTTCGGCTTCTCGCACACAATTTTACATTAGTCTTGAAATTTTATCTCAAGCGTTTGCAGGTTTCATTAAAATCATTTCCCATACCATTTAACTCGTAGACCACAATGGCCACCTTTTGGCCACCACGACTTTTAAGATTACTTATCATCACTCCAGATAATATATAGTCTCACTTGTTTCTGTGATTTCTTCGAAAGGAACGACTGCCTTCACTTGGATATAGAATTTCCTCTTTGTGATGGAATGCATTTTATTGTAATTCTCTTTGACTACTCTGTCCGTTTCTAGGTTTGTATAAGGAGTATATGCCGGTGCTTTCTCTTTCACAAGCTGTGTAGCATAAACGGGAGCCGGTTCTGATTTATGTTGAATACTGTAGTCCGGGCTTGGCATGTAATTATTGCTCCCGTACACATTACCGCTTCCGTATTGCTTGCCTTGCCGCTGGTTAAAAGAACCATCGGATAGGTCATCTTCACCAATGAATAGAGGGGTAGGTTTGAAGTTAGTTCCGAATGCATTTCCTCCGTTCGAAGTGCGGAAATTGCCTGAAATATTGAAAAATTTATCATATCATCAATATTTATAATTATAAACACCTGATAAAATAAGTTGTGTATTGAATAGAAGGCGCTGTAACCATCGATAGTTTAAAGGAGAGCCTTATTTATTTATTTATTTATTTATTTCAATAAAAACATAAGTTAACAGCCCTGCAAAACATTTACATTTTAAATATTTACATTTGCAGTTACTTATTATATAATTATACTCGAAGAAAAAATAAAATTTAAACAAACAATAAACTTATGTACTATTTAAAAATTTTAAAATGCAACAGCTAATTTTACAAGGGCGATCATGGAAGATATCCAGGTCCGTGTGCTGAGCGAGTAGCGAGTTGAGTAACGCCACTGCTCTATATTAAAATTAAATCTTTATTAAAATACATTCAATAAATTTTCTGGTCAGTAATACTTAAATAATCTACCTTATAGCAAAGTCGTGGTAACCGAGCGGTTCGAGTAGCCTGAGACACAAAGATCGTACGTTCGAATCACGACTGTACCAATTAGTTTCTCTGAACTTTAGTACAGTGATTAGTCACACCACGAGCTTTACACTGAAGGAAAACATAGAGAGGAAGCCTGCATACGTCTGAGAAGCAATTCAAAGGCGTAAGTATAATCGTGCTTGAGTAACGGCGATGGACTCGCTATCTGTCACTTTGGCACCTAGAATATATCTCTGGGGGAAAGTGGGTGTGTGGGTA
>JACCPG010000170.1:0-50417 GCA_016069955.1 Drepana arcuata
GCAGTCCCCATAGAGTGGGCGTTAATTCAACGAACGGCTTTTTTCAACTGTTAATCTAATGTTAGCGAATTAACTGCTTTTTGTTTACCGCAAAACCCGTTAAATCTATCAACTGTTTCATTCAACGATTTTGGCAAAACGCATATTATTAACTCAACGAATAGGTATTCAAAAGTGCTTACGCAAAACCAGCTAAAATTAACTGTTTCTTCTGCGTTGAAAGAACGACTAGAAACGGAATATGCCGACTAATGCCGAGAGCCGAGTGGACGCGAGGGCGCCTATGCGAGCGAGCGAGATGCCGCTACCTTAAAATTGTACAAGCGAGAGTGAGAGAGATCTATGTTTCTAAGTTCACTTGCTCCATGGCTCGCGCCGCTCTGTCTTGCCAAAACGAACAGGTTTTAGCTTGTAAACATTACAATCAAAACAAATTAGTTTGTTTGAGTGACAGGTTGAAAGTCAACGCTTTTTTATTTGTTAAGTGAAAGTTTAAGTTGTAGATTTCGTTTCGTAGTTAATTATTGGTTTCTAGTTTGACGTTGTTATATAGTTTTAGTATTGTTAAGTGTACAGTGTACCTAAATAAATTAATAAATAATTGTTTTAAGTAGGTAAAATGGATACCTAATTCATTTGCAAAATGTCAGCAGCGGCACGTAAAAATTCAAGTATTTTGTGGCGTCATTATGAAAAGGACAGTGATAGTTGGAAAGCTGTATGTAATATTTGTAGGGAAAAAATAAGTTACAAGACAACAATTTCTAATTTAAGAAGCCATTTAAAAAGAAAACACATTTCCACTTTTACGTCTCTTGTATCCGAGGAAAAAGGAGTGTCGGAATCAACTAGAGCTGTCGAAAATGAAGGTGAGCCTGATACATGTTCCGTCCTGCCAAGTACTAGTTCCGTCCTGCCAAGTACTAGTTCCAGCCAATCTCATTTACCACCTGCTCCAAAGCGTCAAAGGGCTTTGGACATGGACACATATGTACATAAAAAAATAAGCTTGGAACAGAAAAAAAAAAATTGATCGCGACTTACTTGATCTATGTATTGATGGATTTCATCCCTTTTCATTGGTAGAAGAACGCTCTTTTATAAAATACTCACGATGGATACCAGGATATAAATTGCCGACAAGAAAAACTTTGTCAAATTCTTTGTTACAAGAGACTTACACGCAGACTGAACATATTGTTAAAAAACAAGTTGCTGAAGAAGTACAGACTATGTGCATAACTACCGATTTATGGACGTCACGAGTGACGGAAAGCTACATTGCTGTGACAGGTCATTACATAACTAAAGACCTAGAATTTAAAACGGTATTATTGGGATGCCGCCATTTTTCTGGTAACCACACTGCAATTAATGTTGCTGATGAAATTAGTACATTAATTGATAATTGGGGACTTAAAGACAGAGTAAATTTCGCGGTCAGTGACAATGCGTCAAATGTTGTCAAAGCAATAAAAGAGGGCTTAGGGTGGAAGCACTTTGGTTGTTTCGCACATACCCTTAATTTAATAGTTAATGATGCGCTAGTACTGGTAGAGGGACTTATTGAAAAGGTTAAAACAATTGTTGCACACTACAAAAGAAGTACTGTTTCTTCAGAGAGACTGTCAAAGTATCAAGCGCAACAACAACTAACACCAAAGCATTTAATACAAGATGTGGAAACAAGGTGGAATTCCACTTTTTATATGTTACGAAGATTTATAGAATTGCAGGAGGCGGTACGTTCGACGCTAGCGTTAGTTAATAAAAACCTGCCAGTAATCACCAATGATGAATGGTCTACCTTATCACAGCTTTGTCAGATTTTACGACCGTTTGAAGAAGTAACAAGCATGATGAGCGCACAAAATTATCTAACAGGAAGCTACGTCATTGTTATGACGCGATGTCTTATTGAATCCTGTAACAAAATATTGGCAAAACCTGATTTGTCGAGCGACGTGTTTGATGTAGCCCTATTATTAAAATCAGGCCTTGTCGAAAGATTCAAGAATATTGAACAAAGTGGAACTATGTCAATAGCCACATTTATGGACCCCCGATTTAAAATTCAAGCTTTTTCCGATCGGAATGAAGCCTTCAGAACGAAGGAGAAAGTTAGAAACCTTGTGGCAGGAATCATTTCCAAAAAAGATACTTATACTGCACAAACCATTCCGGAATCCAATACTAGTGAGAAAGATGAATTAAGTCCTTGGGAGATATTCGATTCGATAGTAAGCCAAGGTCAGAGTCAAGGTACACCAGTCTCTGCGGCTATAAAAGAAGTTGATTTGTATTTGTCCGACGAATTACTTCCGAGAAAAAACATAACAGGCGCATGGAACTGTCCCCTGGAGTGGTGGAAACATCATCAATACGTGTACCCAAATTTAGTACAAATATTTATTAAGTACTGTAACATCGTCGCGACATCAGTACCATGCGAGCGAATGTTCTCGAAAACTGGTCTGATTATAAATCAGCGCCGGACACGATTAACGACTAGTAAAGTCGAAAAATTGATGTACTTAAATGTAAATATGAACCCTAATAGGTTTAAATAAATCGAAGATTGTGTAAATATTGTAAAAAAAATAAAAAAAAAATAACAAAAAAATTAACAAAAAAAAATATATAAAAAATTAAGATGATTATGTATATAAAAAATTAAAATGATTATGTACATAAAATGAAATAAACTTTTAAATACGCCTGGTATATCCTTTTCTCGCCAGCCAGTCCTAAGCCTGGAAAAGTATGAAGGGAAGTTTATTTCATTTAAATGTCGACTTTTGATCATTATTTAAAATTGACTGGTCACTCAAACAAGCTAACTTTAAGACACGAAAACGTCGTTTTGGTTTTAGCAGGCCGCAACGTTTCGTCTATTAATTAACTGCTACGTTGGTACAATACAAATCTGTTACATCAATGAAAACCTGTTAATAATGTTAACGGCTTTTTTAACAGGTTAACAGGATGAAATTAACGGCTTCGTTGCGTTAACCCAAAAGTCGTTAACGACCCACCACTAGTCCCCACTACCAAAAATAACGCGTCCGAGTTATCCACATTAGGGATAATCGCAAGGGTCAACCCAACCGCAGTGCAATGGAGGGGCCTCGCCCTGGGGGAACCGCCTTCTTGATCACGGTATCCCCTACGCCAGGTAAGTATGAATAACTGGGGCGGGCTCGGGGTAGTCATCAAACCGCGGAGACTCTCTATAGCGTGATTCAGGATTTACATCATAACAAACAGCGACATCTATGTCATCACTTTTGAAATACAGAGCGTATTTAACCCGCCAAATGTTAGGGGTTACTGAATGTGAAAATTAGACAAGTATTATAACTAGACTAGATATAGTTTCAAAAATATTAAAAATATGTAACGTGCAAACATCGTTAAAGCTTACAATAATTTCATTGATGCTATCTCCCGAAAATGTATGCCTTACTCACTATTGAAATAGTAAGTATTGAAGTAGTTCGGGCCTCCGATCCGAAAAATTTTAACTCAAAATTACACCGCTGGAATTTACATGTGAAACATGTATTACGACAAATTAACAATACGTTTACGCGTCCTAACGATGGCATCTATGGATTATCCTTGATATTAGATTGCCAGTGTTTTCTAGGAATCGACAGATGTCGCCAGTTATTTCAAGGCCACTGGCGTTCAACGTCGCCGTGGTGATGTCCATAAATAAATACACACGATATGATATTATACCGAAACTTTAATTATACCAACCATAAATCTATTTAGCAAGAATAGGAAACAAAATATAAATGAGACAATAAACATACTTTTGGCTTACAATATAAGTCATACGCTAAATGCTATGCTAAAATGTATATGCCATTTTGTCATTCAGGACGTAGTTTTCTTTACTTAGAAAGTAATGTAAGATTTGTTGATCCGTAATTAGCACAAAATACTGATGAATGTGGAAGAAGCTTATATAGACCATAAGCTTATAGAACTCGGTGGTATCGTGTCTGTGATTAGCGCCTAAAATACATATACATATTATGTAGTGCAGAATTTGAATCAGCTACAACCTTACTTTAAGTATGATGATGCATGTAATGACATTTATCAAAATACGTGAATGTTATTTCATGTAACTAAACACATTAAACTCAACTATAATTTGACCAAATGTAATAATATAATATTAATATATGACCTAACAGATTTCGTTTTCATGAAGACTAGTAAAAAGGGATTGCATTGCTTTTGTGCCAGACGGGGCAATGAACAAACTGGATTTGTGAAAATTTCCAGTTAACGACAACTTGCTGCTGCTTTTGTACATTTACAGCTCTTTTACGAGGACGCTGAGTTCTGTAACAATTTAATGATTGTACAAGCTGCCGTGCTGCTAAGGCCGCATCCATGATTAGTACGCAACAATTGCAACAGATGTCGCCTTATGGCACACAATACCTGTTTTTATTTGTGATGGTTTGCTACTGTTTTAGAAACATATCTGCTTTTTGTCGGATTTCAAACGCTGTAATTACGAAAATAAACGCGCGTTTACATAAAGGACCATTATTAGATTTGGCCCTGGGCCCTATCCGCAGTAGCTTGAGTTGAAATTGGAACGTGCAATACAGTGGAGAAACAGAAGTCATAAAGCCACTTGAGGGTTAAATTCACTATAGATTTAAACAAGCGCCGATAGATGTCGCTGTTTGTTATGATGTAAATCCTGAATCACGCTATAGAGAGTCTCCGCGGTTTGATGACTACCCCGAGCCCGCCCCAGTTATTCATACTTACCTGGCGTAGGGGATACCGTGATCAAGAAGGCGGTTCCCCCAGGGCGAGGCCCCTCCATTGCACTGCGGTTGGGTTGACCCTTGCGATTATCCCTAATGTGGATAACTCGGACGCGTTATTTTTGGTAGTGGGGACTGCGTACGCGCTGTCCCCCCCTTTAAAACAACAATATCAATCAAGTAATCTAGCTAGATATAAAAAATAATATAGACGATGTAGATTGTAGATATTTACTGTGTGAAAGTATAATTGCTTAGTTTGCGTGCTTAAATTATGCTATGGCCTTTTTCAAGGCGATTCTATCTATTCTAATCGCCAGTACTTCTTAACCGGACAATTAGAGAGAATATACAACTTGTATTGTACCTCCCGATAGGAATTTGTGTGTGCTAGGTAAACTGTACTCTATCTACCTCGCTTCGCACACATGGCTCATAATTACCGTTGAAATACATTTACAGACAGCTCGGTGTACATTTTTTCGATCAAATCTGATATACAAATTTTACAATGACAACACTTTATAGTTCATCATCATCATTATATCATCGCGCCGAGTCCCTTATCGGGTAGGCAGAGAGAATAGAGCGCCAGTTCTCTTCAGACTTACATACCTCCTTCGCTTCGTCCACATTCATCAGTCTCTTCATACTGCTCGCCGGTTTCGAGTACTGACGAGTAGAGATTGATTTAATCTTGGTAGTTGGGACGTGGTTTTCTTCTGCCTCTTCTTGCACACACTTTCGTTTTGTATATCTGTTTTGTCAATCTTTCTTCACCCATCCTTTCTATATGTCCAAACCAATGTAACACGCTTTTCTTCATCTTTACTATCACGTTCACGCCAGTTGTTTTGCGAATATCTTCATTATATATTCGAATGTGGACTGGATACTGGAATGA
Source organism: Drepana arcuata (assembly GCA_016069955.1). Classification (NCBI taxonomy): domain Eukaryota; kingdom Metazoa; phylum Arthropoda; class Insecta; order Lepidoptera; family Drepanidae; genus Drepana; species Drepana arcuata. The sequence goes on from JACCPG010000170.1 coordinate 5,707, forward strand.
GGAACCATTCTGACAATGATTATTGCGCCACGCAAGCTCTAAGGGAAAAATTTTCCCCGTTTTTATAAATATATAGGCTATACAACACTGGAAGTCTTTTTTTTATTCGAACCAGTAGTTCCTGGTTCAGCTTTGTATATTACGATAGATCTGATATGATGTGGCAGGAAATGACAAAACGGTGTTATACACAAAAATAAACACAATAAGAGATGATTTATATTTGTAGTGCGCATGACGTGCAATAAGATCGTAAATTTCGCCGATGTCATCATCGCCTCCGTGGCGCAATTGGCTAGCGCGTTCGGCTGTTAACCGAAAGGTTGGTGGTTCGAGCCCACCCGGGGGCGTCTAACTTTTGCATTTTTTTCTTAATTTTCCCTGTATTCTACTTCTAAGTAAATGCTCCTACGCTAAAGAAAAAAATAATTATTTTCTTTTATCTAGAACCATCTTCTTCATTCTTTCAAATGATACCTCCTTGGGGCAAGTTCGTTGTATTGTTCTAAAGTCGTTAAAGGAACATTTAAGTAAGAAATTGTGTTACATTATTATGTACGTATAAAAAATTATTAGTAGGGATTTTAACGTTGAATAGACAATGGCGTTGTTTTGGAAATAAACGTATTTTTTTCATGTTTACATGGTTCCGAAAGTAAAACAATTAGACATACAGAATCGAATTATTTTAACGTCCATTTTAAATTTTTACCGCAAATAAAAGCGTAATTCACAATCGAGAATAGATGAAGCGAAAGTCCGAAGAGAGTTTGCGCTTTAAATATTCCATCTACATTCCCGTGTGGGATGTGGGATGGTAAATTGAAAATGTTTTTGTTCTTCAAGAATGGAAGAATTCCGTATGCTCTTCTGCACGAATAGAAAACCCTGTTGTGTACTTACACAGTGGCTGGCAGTATTCGAGGATTAAGTAAAGCAAGAGAAGCGTCAAAATTCATTGAATTGAAAAGAATGGATATTACACGGTCGGAGTTTGGTGTGAATTCTCATAAGAGACACTTTGTAAGTATTTTTCTCTATTATATTTTTACTATTTTGCTTTCGTGCTTAATTGCTTTTGAATTCATCAGCTGTTTGCATTCATTTTGACAATTAAAGGCTTTGAAATCTTTTGCATCTTAGCTGGATCACCCGACGGTTGTCATCTATCGCACAGCTGTTCTACTGCTATCACTGCAGAGGTGGTTTGGGATCTTTTCCAAAGCGATATGACATACTAAGATTTCAAACAGCTTGGTCTGAGTTTTGTTGGCTTCTGTTAGAAATATATTATGTATAAAACGGAAGAGGGAAAGGATCGCCGGAAATCTGCCGTCGACAATAAATAGGGATGCTCAAGTTTAGTTATTGGCACGCGGATTGGAGATTGATCGGTATATATGCAGCAATCCAAGATTGAATTTGATCTTGGATAAGAGATACGTTATTAATTTCGGGATAAACCCGATTGTTTTACGTAATCTTGGAAATAAAGTGAAATTTTAAAATAAAGTCATTTTTCACATTTGTCTTCTATGGGGATATAGCTCAGTGGTAGAGCATTCGACTGCAGATCGAGAGGTCCCCGGTTCAAACCCGGGTGTCCCCTGGGTGTTAAGTAACACATTTTGTTTTTTTTTTTCTTAGGATTTTTGTGTCTTACATATTTCATACAAATATAAAATACAAAAAAAATCGTAATTAAATTTACATTAATCTAAATGATCCATCCTCCATGCTTTTTGACATCTCCAGCTTTTGGCTTCTCTAGAAATGCTATAAAAAATAATTAGCCTTCCTTTCATACCTTTATTTACCACCTGAAAAATTCGGTTATACATTTACGGTTTTTAACGGTATAATCAAAGATATGAAGAAAGGACTGTACAAGGGAGATGTATATTATTTAAAAAAAAACTAAAAATTTGAACGATGCAAATCCTAGTGCCAAATTTCATCCAATTCAGTCCCGTAGTCTTTGTGTCACCGTCACAAACTTTCGCATTTATAATGCTACTAGCTTATGCCCGCGGCTTCGCCCGCGTGGAAAGAGCAACATACATATTTTTGCCTTTATAATATTAGAGCTTTGAATCTTTCGGGATTCAAATGTAGCCTATGTCTTAATCCTGGGTATAAGCCATCACCATAAAAAATATCAGTAAACCGGCTTTTTTCAGTCGTAAAAATGATTTATTTTTTCAATAAAAAGTACCCTATGTTACTTCTAACACCTCCAAGAATATGTGTACAAAGTTTTATGATGATCGGTTAAGTAGTTTTTACGTGAAAGCGTAACAAACAAACTTACATTCACATTTATAATATTAGTAAAGATAAGTATGGATTCGAATGTGTGGCGCGTACAACGCCATCTTTCGAGACGATTCCTACTTTATGGTCTGGCTGCTCCGTCGTACTCGCCCGGAAATGCATACGAAAACCTCATAATTATAGGATTACAGTCGACTACGCTAACAAGTTCCGATGATCTTACATAGATGTCACTGTTCGTTTGATTTTAACAAGCGGAGATAGATGTCGCTGTTTGTTATGATGTAAATCCTGAATCACGCTATAGAGAGTCTCCGCGGTTTGATGACTACCCCGAGCCCGCCCCAGTTATTCATACTTACCTGGCGTAGGGGATACCGTGATCAAGAAGGCGGTTCCCCCAGGGCGAGGCCCCTCCATTGCACTGCGGTTGGGTTGACCCTTGCGATTATCCCTAATGTGGATAACTCGGACGCGTTATTTTTGGTAGTGGGGACTGCGTACGCGCTGTCCCCTTCCTTAAAGTAAAAGAAACAAGTTATGAAATTACCTTAACTTAATACCCAGTTTGATAAGAAGAATCACTTGCATGTTGACACTCTGTATTCGGAGTTATATCGTAGCAACTTAATTTTGCCAATCCGTCTGTTGCTATCACAAAGTAACAGTCTTTAAATCTTCCCCCGCCCCAAGGAGCTTATTATTGAAAGCCTTTTTCATTCATGAACACAACACAAAAAAAATGTTATTTGGCTACGGACTGCTACAAACTGCTACAAACAAGGTGCAGATGTATAGGATGTAGGAGGTACGAGGTACAAGGTACAGGTTGTATATGTGCGTGACCCTGAACTGCCTGCCGATACCCTTCGTTCTAACTCAACCCAAGCTTATTACAAGTATATTTAAATACCAGCTGTGCCCGCGACTTCGTCCGCGTGGAACAGTGACTTTGGGCAGCAATTTTTGGATATACATTTTGATTTATATTGGATACGTTACGAAAAGCTTATAACAAGGATAAGTCATTTCTGAGATTAGCGTGCATAAACGCTCAGACAAACAGACTCACAGACAAATAGACAAAAATTCTAACAATCACTGTTGTGGGTGCTACTTGCGTTGATAAAGGTCCCAATCTTATTTTTCCTCATATATCTTCCATGTACAAAGAACGATCCGTTACATTTTTATTATAAGTATAGATAGTAGATATAATAATTGAATAGGTGCTAATAAATAGTTAGGTGTCATTGCTGTGCCCTTACAGGGTGTTAGATATTGTAATGTTGTAGTGTAGGTATCTAATCGATTATTTGTTATGTCTGAAAATGTAATTAATGACAAAAACCAAAACAAACTAATTTTCACATTCTACTAATCTATGAACGAATGAATGAATTTGTATATCTAGGAAGCATGTTCACACGAGATGGAAAGTATGAAAAAGATATTGAAAGGAGGATAACTGCCGGAAATAATGTGAATGGAGCCATGTCGGCGTTGATGGGCAGTAAAAGTCTGAGCAAGAATGCTCGAGTTGCTGTCCACAACGCGATATTGGTACCTACCTTATTGTATGGCAGCGAATCCTGGGTATGTCAGAGGAAGTATGAAAATAGCTTGAATGCACTTGAAATGCGATCTCTTCGTAAAAATGTGTGGAGTAACGATATTAGATCGAATCCACAATTAAGAGATTCGCTAATCAACTGGCGTGAACGAGGGTGTGATTGTAAAGATGAAGAAAGGCATGTTACGTTGGTTTGGACACATAGAAAGGATGAGTGAAGAAAGATTGACGAAACAGATGTACAAAGCAAAAGTGTGTGCAAGAAGAGGCAGAGGAAGGCCACGTTCCAACTACCTGGATCAAATAGATCGGACTCTGAAGGACGGGAACGTTAAGAGTACTCGAAACCGACGAGCATGTATGAAGAAACTGATGAATGTGGACGAAACGAAAGAGTATGTAAGTCTAGAGAGAACTGGCGCTCTATACTCTCGGCCTACCCCGTTAGGGACTTGGCGTGATGATATGTATGTATGTACCATACTACAACTACCCTATATAGAGGATGAACCGCTAGCTTGTAGCTGCAGCCTCCCTTAATAAGCCATAGGCCGAGTTCCGAACCGGGGGTGCCCTTAGCTGTCTTTGCTTATGTGAAGCAGTGCTTGACATTGGTCTGGCCTTGGTCAGGTAAAATTGCTCATGTTCTCCGAACTCGCGCTTTATAACTTTACCCTACCTAATGACGACCTGTCCTGTGTAACACTCACATGATTCTTGTTAATCATTTGTGTTCTTCTGCTAGTCTTGCTCGAATTTAAAACCATTATGCTGCTAGTACTGAGCCTCAACCACATAAGTCATGTAATAATTTGAATTGTTAAAATGTCGTTATCGTATATAGTCGTGTAAAGTAAAGTGTAAATTTGATCAACGTGTCATGGCAGTCGTGGCCGAGTGGTTAAGGCGTCTGACTCGAAATCAGATTCCCTCTGGGAGCGTAGGTTCGAATCCTACCGGCTGCGGAGTTTTTATTATTGTATTTTTACACAAGCATGTTCCATGCATAATGTGGAGGATTTGGACAATTAAAAAAGTAGGAGTTTTTTTATTGTTCTGTTTTTTTAGGACTGCGATGTTTTCTTCAATTGAAATCGCAGTCGTGTTGTTTAGGTATAAAAAAAAAAGCTTTCTTAATTTTATAAGGTGGGGGCCTGTGGTATGCTTGTTTGCCACTCTTGTTGTATAAAAATTTGTTTTAAAAAATAGTCTTGTAGAATAATATGTGTATGATAAGTTAAATACAATGTTTTCATTCTACCTATATTTGTTCTGAAAATTTGCTTGATTGTTGCGTGTTATTTTATATTCTCACTTGAAGATCGTAGTTAAAATGAGATTGTTAATTGTTGCTAAATTGGGGTACAATTAAATACGAACTAACCGCTTCACAAATGAAGACACTTCGCTTATCTTATTTCATTTTAAAAGTGAACTCTTTGCGCTTGAGTCGATAGATGGCGCTCAAATTGATTTGTACCAAACTGAAACTTTTACAGGGACAGTAACATGAGACCGACACCCCTAGGTTGCTGCTAGCGTAACGGCTTACCATCAGGCGGACATGCTTGTTTGCCACCATTGGAACACAACTATATTCTCAAGATTATTAACCCATCAGATCGTACCTGCGTTCTTGGCTTTGTGAAAGAATGAATTGTAGATGTTGCGTGTCAATGGTTGCCTTGTAACGGATTAGTATTCAAGATCATTCCAAATTAAGTTAATTGCAGCATTGATAACGCATTGCAATATGTAGGATGTAGCATGTCGATGTTGTTACGGAGTATAATATATAATATATCCTCACGCCTTCCCACAAGGGTCCCCGAAGGGGTAGGCAGAGGTGTTTAGGTAATACCCACACACCCACTTTCCGCCAGAGGTATATCAGGTGCCAACGTGACAGATGGCCACACGCCTAGCCTAGTCCCTAACGGTATAGGCAGAGAGTATAGAGCGAAAGTTCATTAAACGAAACAATTTCAAATCGTTAAACACATTTAACAAAAGGAATGAACTAACATATTGTATTTCTAACCAAATGGCGCGACCAAAATAAAATATATATCGTCGAAAAACCTCATTTTTTGAAGTTTGTTAAAAAGGCCTCCAGCCAGGCACTTCTTAGGTACGTTAACTAATTTAGGGGAGCCTGTGGGTACGGACCTCGACCTATGCCGTTGCTGATTCGCTAGGGCCCTGGACTAGACTGGTAAATTTCATTTATGTAATTTGGAGCTGATTTTGTGTTTCTGTGCCATCGTATAGATCACGATTATATCTACATGATCTTATAGCAATTATGAACACCTTAAAATAAGCTTCAACTGACACCTGATATTTTCTTTTGCACCCTGTATAACAATATGTATATGGCTATATAGAAAAACCAGTTATTTATCGGGGCATTTATTTAAAGGTTTTAATGACATTTATAAAGACATTACGCTTATTTAAATATAACTCCTTCGTTGATCTTTCGTATTTTATGGTTGATTTACAAACCAACATTTTCACATAACTAACTGGTTTTCCACGAATTTTATGATACAATTCACAAGCCGAGTTATATATACCGTATCAGTCTTAAGGATCCAATATCCTCGGTTCGTAAAACCGCAAATTATTTTAACCTCTAAGCTAATTACTGAGTGCAGTTTCAAATTGTGCTTATTCGTGCTCTGCTGCCGGTGAGTATAAACTATAGTTTTTTATTTATTACTGTGATAACGAGTGGTACTGTACCTAGAAATCCCGACTGTGAGTTTTTCTAAGTTTAAGATGTGATTAATCACACCATGAGTGAAAGAAAATATCTTGAGGAAACCTGCATGCATTTAAGAAGAAATTTAAAGACCACTAAGTCTGAGGAGAGACTACCTCCCTGTGTGTGTGTTCTACCACTTGTATACCGGAGAGGTTTCTGATCAATGGTTAGACATGATGCCTACTTCTACCTTCTGCCACCGCACCACTCGTCATCGACGGGAAACTCATCCCCATACCTTGGAACTCAAAGGTCTCGCACTGCGCGGCTCCAAAGGAGTTTCCTACCAGTAACGCTCAAGCTGTGGTATGACCTCCCCGTTGAGGTTTTCCCTGGAGTCTTCTACAGTATAAAGTTCTTCAAGAAGGGTGAAAAGACTCCTACGTGGTCGGCAGCGCGCCATCGATTCTCCTGGTGTAGCAAGCGTCCATAGGTGGCGTTAGCGGCTTACCAACAGTTGTACCGCATGCTTGCTACCCACCGGTGTGGTATATACAAAAAGATGTACGTTATAGTCGTGCTTGAAATACGGCGATGGACTTTCTAGGTACTAGGGTCCCAGGAAAACAAAAAGAACAAGCTGCCAGTAAAATCCTAATTTAGCCAGGCTTTTTATGCTATTAAGTAGATTAACACTTTCTAGGTACCAAGGTCGCAGAGAGACAAAGAAAAAGCTAAACAAAATGGTCGTTTGGCAAGCAATCATTTACTAGTTTAACACTTTCCAGGTACCAGGGTAGCAGAAAGAAAGAAGTGCAGTCATGGTTTGGCAACCTGTAAACTTGACCGAGGCATGTCCTGCTCAAACGAATCTGTCTGCGTGCAGCTCCTTCGGATACCTTTACCTTAATTTGCTCGTATACTTGTTCGGTGACTCAGCCGATAGAAGGATTCAGGAAAGTTTGCGAGCTTTGAATCCCCATCCAGAGGTAGAGGATTTTTACGATGAGGAATACGACTTTATTGTGGTCGGGGCTGGCGCTGCAGGCTGTGTGGTAGCCAGCAGATTGTCGGAGATCGAGCATTGGAAAGTATGTATTATATTGTAATCTTTATAGCCTAACAAGTATACGGCCCACCTGATGGGAAACGGTTACCGTAGCCTATTTACGCTAACGATACCGAAGTATCATTTGCGCGCTGCCACTCTATGTTCGGAGAGTCGTATTGTGTGTTGGCAGCATAATAGGACTAATCCCTCTGCTGCCAACACAATATTAAAATCCTCCCTCCTCCCCAAACAGCTCATTACTGGAGACCTTATTCACCGCGTAGGAACACAACACAATAAATTGTGCTATTTGGCTGCAGACTTCTATAAGGTGGAGGTCCTGCCCCATTCGGGCAGCTCTAATTTCGAACGGAAACCCCGTTATGCCCTACCTCTCTTACATACCTACATAGAGAAAGAGAGTGCCAGTACCCTCTAAGAGTATATTTTGTTTTTAACCACTAGCAAACAAGCATGCAGCTGCCTATGAATGGTATGGTGAATGGTAATGGTACAATATATGGTATAATGCACGTGTAATGACCCTCTAGGAACATATCAGCCTTCTACTACATTTTTACTACTACGACCAATCTTCTACTGTGACTATATCTTCGACATCGTGACAATGTTTCAACTTCTCTAAATATTAACGGTACATGCCTGAGCAACTATTGTTATCATTAAATGGTGACTACACGCCTCCTCCGTTGTGGCCCAGGCGATAGCAGAAAATCTGTGTTTTGCTATTGCAGCAATGTCACTATGGCCCTATGTCACTATGGCCCTATGTCACTATGGCCCTATGTCACTATGGCCCTATGTCACTATGGCCCTTTGCCAACTGCTGCAGCGCACACATACTATAGAGCATTTCTAACATAGTTTTAAGCCGATCATAACCCTTAGTTAGTTTTAATATAGTTTAGTGTTTGTATTATTTACTTGAGAGAGAGCCGTGGTGGCCGAGTGGTTCGAGCAGTTGCCTGCGACACAAAGATCGCAAGTTCGAATCCCGACTGTACCAATGAGTTTTTCTGAACTTAAGTACAGTGATTAGTCACACCACGAGCTTTACGGTGAAGGAAAACATCGTGAGGAAACCTGCATACGTCTGAGAAGGCGTATGTATGGACGTGCTGGAGTAACGGCGATGGACTCGCCATCTGTCACGTTGGCACCTAATATACCTCTGGCGGAAAGTGGGTGTGTGGGTATTACCCATACACCTCTGCCTACCCCTTCGGGGACCCTTCCTTTTTTCTTGTTTTCCTTCACCGTAAAGCTCGTGGTGTGACTAATCACTGTACTTAAGTTCAGAAAAACTCATTGGTACAGTCGGGATTCGAACTTGCGACCTTTGCATCGCAGGCAACTGCTCGAACCACTCGGCCACCACGGCTCTTTAACTAAGTAGTTTTTACTTAATAATTAAGTTTCGCGAGATTCGAATGGACGGGGCGATCTTTGTACAATTGATTTCTTACAACTATATATCTACACGGCTTCCTATATGGGTCCCCGAAAGGGTGAGGTGAGAGAGTAAAGGGCAGATGTGAAGAGATATCTTTTATGTGCGAACGTTACAGACCGTTACTCAAGCACGACTATTCATTCGCTTATGAATGCTGCAAACTCTTCTTACATTAAACTTGCTACATCCATTGTATTTGTCTCAGGTTCTGCTACTAGAAGTAGGCCCAGAACAACCAGACGTTACACTGGTCCCTGGGTTCTCCACTGCCCTTCAAGGGTCCGACATAGACTGGCAATACCGAACAGAGCCCAATGGCAAGAGCTGTCTCTCTGCCCCGCAGAAGCGATGTACTTTACCATGGTATAATTATTACTACTTATTCTTTGTACGACAGGCATGATGCCCGCCTGATGGTAAGCGGTTACCGCCGGCTATGGACGCTCTTACAAGAATTTCAAGCTCTACTCGCTGAGTTTTCACCTTTCTTTACTTGATTTAACTCCTACGAATATTGTAAATGCGAAAGTTTGTGAGAATGTTTGTTGTTCAATCACGCCTGAACGGCTGAACGGAATTGATGAAATTTGCCGCACGGATAGATAATAATTATATATCCATGGCGAGTCCATCGCCGTTACTCATGCACGACTATACATACGTCTTTGAACTACTTCTCAGGCGTATGCAGGTTTATAGAGTAAAACTCATTGGTATAGTCGGGGCCCGAACTATTTACCTTGCGTTGCAGGCGACTGTTCAAACCACACGGCCACCGACAATCAATGTTAATTGATGTTATTTATGCCTAGGGGTAAGGTGATGGGTGGATCCAGTTCCATCAACTCGCTGGCGTATATACGTGGCAATAGGGTCGATTACGATGGATGGGCAGCCGAAGGGAATGATGGATGGAGCTATAGAGACGTAAGTTGTCAATTCTTAAGACAGCCTTGCCACAAGTGTCCCCGAAGAGGTAGGCAGCGGATGTAATGACACCGTCTTTTCATCGTCGCCGCGATTTCATACAAGTGAATATGTAAAACTATTGAGCCATTTGGAAACCACTCCCTATGTCTTCCATATGGTTATATACATAAATAAATACCTTGGTACAATTCCACACACATTGACACAGACCAAAATTAAGCAAAGCTTATGTTATGGTGACTAGACAACGATATATTTACTTAAATACATAAATACATTGGACATCCAAGACTAACGTCAAATTCTAGTGTTCATCATACAAATATCTGCCAACGGGAATCGAACCTTCGACCTCAAGTTTCGCATTCAGAACCTTTTACTTACTACTAGACCCAGCAATGTATTGTTCCAGGCTCACATAAGCTCATATAAATTATATACCATATTTTTCAAATACAGGTATTACCATTCTTCAAGAAATCTGAGAACAACCTGGGAATACACAAAGGCACGTTGATAGACATTAGATACCACGGCCACGACGGAGAGCTCACGATAAGGCACAACCCTTACGTTGATAAGCCATCAGTAATGATGACAAACGCTTTCATCGAAGCAGGAGTGCCATTCAGAGACTACAATGGAGAGCATCAGTTCGGCACTATGCAAGCACAAACGTGGACAGCTGACGGTAAGCGCGTGTCGTCCTACAACGCTTTCATCCAACCAATCAGATATAAGCGGAAGAATCTCACAGTGAAACCGCATTCTGAAGTTGTAAAGATTCTTATTGATGACGATAAAACGGCGTATGGAGTTAAATATGTTAGAAATGGCAAGATTCTCGTCGCTAGAGCGAGGAAAGAAGTCATTGTTAGCGCCGGCCCAGTGGGATCGCCAAAACTGCTTATGCTCTCCGGGGTTGGACCCAAAAGGCATTTGGAACACTTGAATATTGATGTGATCGAAGATTTAGCAGTGGGCTACAATTTACACGATCATGTTACGTTCAACGGTATCGTTATTGCTTTGCCCAATGCAACTGCCACTACTGTGAGTCCTAAACAAGTGTTAAATGAAATGATTAAATACTACAGAGCGGATCCCAAAGATGGTCCATTGACAGCAAATGGCCCTGTTAGTTCCATTGCTTTTATCAAAACTGACCTCAATTCTAAAGCACCAGATGTGCAATTCCAAGTCGACCATGTGTTTTGGAGAGAGTATGTGCGCGAACCGGCGGTTTTTACTAGTGTAAATATATTTCCCACGGCGTACTACGACGCTATAATACCTAGAACGATGAACTTAGTACCGAAGAGTAGGGGCAGGTTGCAATTAAACAGTACCAATCCTTACGCACAGCCCTTGATCAATATAAATTATTTGAGTGACGCACGCGATTTTGTTCCGTTAATTAAGGGAGTAAAGTTTCTTTTCTCTCTTAAGAATACACATTCGTTCAAAAAGTCGGGCGCAAAGTTTGTCGAAATTCCATTGGAGGGCTGCCAGCGGTACGCATGGGGTACCGATGACTATATCAAGTGTCTTGCGATGCAGTACACTTCGACAACTTTCCATCCTGTTGGTACTTGCAAAATGGGCCCATGTCGGGATAAGTATGCTGTTGTGGACCCTAGACTCAGGGTCCATGGTCTAAAAAGACTCCGGGTAATAGATTCGTCAATTATGCCTACTGTAGTGAGGGGAAATACAAACGCGCCATCTATAATGATTGGAGAAAGAGGTGTTGATTTCGTCATACGAGATTGGCGAAAATATAAAAATTTCGACTTTTAAGTTTTTGCCATCCACCAACAGACGGAGCTACAATCGAAAATGGCTTAAAACATTTGCTATCATCCGCTAGATGGCGTAAAGTGAAGATGATTCAACGATATTTTTAATAAATTAATTGCATAAGGATTACGACATTATGTATATAAATAAACAATTGTTACATTGCTAGTAGATTTATTGCACCATAAGCAGACTGTTTTTTAATACTGATGTATATAAATTTTTTTTTTACTAAAATTCCTTGACTTACACCACATGCATACATATACATTATTACGCCGAGTCCCTCTCAGGGTGTTAGATGGGTCCTATTTTACTTCATCCACATTCATCACTCCCATCATAAATGTACGCCGATGTAGAGTATTCTTGACGTTGCTCAAGTGTCATTCGATTCTATCTAAGTAGTTTGAACGTGGTGTTCCTCTGCCTTATCTTTCGCATTGTGTAGAAAATCTTGGAAGGGGAGAAAATCTTGAAATTGGAAGTTAAGTATGTTCTATCCATAATTTCTCAAATTAGATACATACATATCATCACGCCGAGTCCCTAACGGGGTAGGCAGAGAGTATTGAGCGCCAGTTCTCTTCTCTCTAGACTAGATGGGACAGTTTGGGATATGGAAATGAATATTCAGGCTCAGGTAACATCCGCTTCGAGCAAGTTGATACTTTGATTAGTCTTAAGATATAAGTTATCGCTACGACATCAAATGAAAGCAATATTATTACTTAAGTACTTCATTTATTCAACAATGCATGTTATATTAAAATTACATTACAAAAGTATAAAATATCCTCAATAACCTCGTAGTTTCTCTCTTCATCATTGTGTTATTAATAGGTATATATGTACATGCAAATGTATCGAATTCAAAAGCCCAAAATGGCAACATGCAATTCTATATAGCGATATCTTATAGGTGTCTACAAACTTGTTATTTTCCAATGAGACAATACATTACAATTCATATAAAAAACATTTTAACAAATATGGTACACAATTCTGTACATAAATACCTTAATATTTAAATAAGTATTCACAATATACCAATCTAAAATGACCACTGGTTTACAATCGCCATCAATATTACAAGCCCGATATGGACAGAAGTTATCGAAAGATGGCGCTGGACGCCGAAGCTTATAAGCCAAAGACCTGAACAAGGTCGTTTTTTTTTTTCTCATTCAAGTGATTCTTCAATTATTCACTTTTCCGGGAGCTTGATAACTGGCATTTGAGAATATCCCCAGTTACTTTCGCAGTGGTCGATCAGATCTCTCTCAGAATCCGTTAGGGCTGATAGATCAACCTCTTGGCTGTCGCTAAATGGGTCCATATAAGGATAGTGGACCAGAATGCAGCTAAAGTCCATAGAAGTGCAGCGAAAGCCAAGCAGCTTCCTCATTTTCTCCTCAGAATCAACCTATAGAAAAGATAAAATTATCATTAGTGACATTGCATAAGAAAAGGCATTATTGCTTTATCATAAGTATGTATGTTTTGTGTTCTTGTCTGTTTCCTGTCCAAAATAGAAAAATATCATATAGCTGCAGAGGTTTAGCAACACCTGTGTTTGTTGAAGATTTATGCACTAACATACAGGCCTGCACCAGAATTTATACATACAACTTTGAATTACTTCCATATGCAATTTTCACCGAATGTTTTTCTTCTAGGCAAAGCTTGTTTTGATACATATGATCATAGTAAAATTGTATTTTAGGTTTTATAAATCACTGTACACTATTAAATTCAGTATAATTAATAAGTACAGTTGAGATTCCAGCTTGCAATCTTTCTGCTTTCCATCGTTTTTCAGTAACATTTTATTAGAACTCAATTCTTGATTGATAATTAATTTATTCTAACCATAAACTAACAAAAGAACATTTACCTTAATAACATAGATGTCATTTTCGACACAGAAGGCTTGAAGCAAAACTTCTTGCATATGCGTTGCACTGTCGCCGGGCGGCGCCTCAGCAGTGAGGCAAAATAAGGCGCCATTGCTCTGCTGGGAGAGATACTGAATGGCTGGAAGAAGTCCGATGGTCAGCCTCTTTTCAGCACAAGCTCGCCTCAGCACAGTCTTGATGCACTGACTCACTGAGCTGCAAAGATACATTTTCAAATATACTTCTAGTTTGGATGCACATCAAATTTACAAAGCTTACGTTCACTATAACGTGGGAGATCAAAATAAACAAATGGATGAGATCAAAGGAAAGGTGTCCATCACGACATACGCGACAAGGGCTAATGGCCACTGGCATGAATACTCTGTTGTTTATTATATTGATATCAACATTTCTACTACTATTATGACAAACAAGCATGGGGATTGCCAGATGATAAACAGATACCGCCACCTATGGCACCTATGTTTAACTTAATACACTACACTACTAACAAATGAATGTGTATAAAAGTAATAAAATATCCGTTCTAATTCAGATTAGGGATACAAATTATCTGTAATATAAAAGTCGAAGTTTATTTAATTCGAGGAAAGGGCTAAGACTGTAAAGTTCAGAATGGTTATAGTTTTGCGAATTTTACCTTTTGGCAGCGATTCCGCTGAATGTTTCAGCCTTAGCAGGCATCACAGCTATATCCTTGTACATCCTTGTAAGGTTAATGCTTCGAAGCTGGATATCGTCACGAATTTTGTCAACTTTCAAAAACTTGGTTGTAATTTTCACTATGTCCACTCTCACTTCACAAAAACTTCTCTTGTGCAATCCAAAAACGGGTGTTAATCGAAGTTGATAACCTTCCTAGTTATGTCACAATAATTTCACAACTTAATTTGGGTAAATTAGCGTCGGATCACGTCGAGTGCCCAGCGTAAACTGTTGAGTTAACAACGGGGAGGGGGATTTTATAGACTGTCGACACGCATGTGCCCCAGTACGTCAGTGTGTGTGTGTGGCGCTCGGGCTTTATCGAAGGAGATTCCTCGGAAATCCACGTCCAGTTTTGTTAGTGTAACCGCGTTGTGATAGTAGTGGGTTATTGTACTTGAATAATACAGTGAATTTTTGTTAGTGTGAGTGAAGTACGGCTGGTTGTAACGTGTTGAGAGTCGACGGTCGAGTCGACCAGTGTAAGTAGAGCTACCTCTCTTGTCGTAGTTCATGAATCGTAAGGCCACAAAGAGGGACTATTTCTTCTGACCAAAGGTCAGGCTTATGAGGTACGGTTGTTGAATGCAGCGGGCGGACACAAGTAAACATTAAAGTGTGTGTGTTTTGTCCAAACGAAATTGGAATTCCCAGTATCTTGGGTTTTATTTCAGCTAAAGGAAACGATACGCTCGCAATAATTTTGTAATTTGGTTTCAAAACGGATACTGTATTTTACGCGAGCTGTATTCAGAGTATTTACATTGTTACAAAAAATAATGTTTTGATAACATGAACGCGAAAAACAAATTCTATAAATATCGGTAAATATCGCGTTGATTTTTGCAAACTTTTCACAATTGTACGCAATCTGACCCAGATACCAACCAATCTGATTTTCGTAATGTTACCTACGGTTACATTTAAATGGTGACAATAATTTTATCTAGCGAATATTTGCGTAGACGTAACTTGTAAGTTTTATAATATACACAATATTTTGATGATAACCTAGAGTTTGCTGCAAAACAATTTGGGCCAGCAACTATTTTTGTATATTTATTTATTGTGATACAATACAAACTGTTACCAGCAACTTACGCTAACTAGAAAAGGCAAAAAATAGTTCATGTAGCTTTCTCGCATAAACATAAAGACAAATTAAAGTTAATTCACATAAATGTATTATTTTTTATCTAAAAACTGACCCTGACCGCAATAAAGAAAACAGTCTTTTACTGACCGCCAACTTTTTTATTGTTAAACATCGCCCTGAAACCCATTCCTGAAACCAGTGTATTAAAGGAAATTATCTTTAGGGTTAATTCGAAACATATTTATATTACATATTTTTTCTTAATATTTCTCTCTAATTTACCTACCTACCTTAGCTACTTAGCAAGACGCCTTTTGCCAAATATTGTTACAACATATTTATCAATATCCGATTTTTTCGAGGTGTAAAGCTTCAATACTATAATATTGCCGCTTACGTTTTTCTCGCGAATTATTCACTCTCAAAATCTAGGTTAATATTATTCATGACGCGTTTAAAACCTTGGTGTGAAGTAGTAAGAAGTATCGGTTTTAAATACCAGATTTAATCTACATTAAAAAAAAACTGTAGGTTTGTGTCCAATTTTCGCGAATTTTCTCACCAGTAAAAGTATTTCTAATGTCACTCACATCCATGCAACCATAATGAAGCGTAACATATGGAATATATGGTGGCGAGGTAGGTAGGTAAGAGTAGAGTCCCAGTTCCTTGATATAGTTCAAAGCCTAGTCGATAAACTAAATTAAACAATGGTTATCTTTGTGCCCAAACATGCGTACGTTTGGGAAAAATATATGTGTATAGTCAGTTGTTCTTGAGTCACGCCGATGAACTCGTCATCTGTCTCGTTGGCACCCGGATATATCTCCGGCGAAAAGTGGGTGCTCACGTGCTATACACCTCTGCCTACCCCTTCGGGGACCCTTGTGGGATGGAGACTCGGCTTATACTCCCCGCATCCCGCGTCCCTCTCGACTAGATATTGGTGGGGCGCGTCTTTGTGGATGGCCCTATCTACCTACCTACGTAGCAATGTACAATGAGTGACCTCAATGTGAGCACCTACGTAAGAATTATAATGTAATAATAATAATAATGATAAGGCTCTATGATGAAGGAATTATAATGAAGGGGCTTTTTTGAATCCATATATTGCGCGTTGCATTTTTATGCTCTTAATCGTGCGTCTTGGGTTTATTTCAAGGACAACTTATGCAGATACCAACTACAAACATGCATTATGCTTAATTAACTATAGTATCCTCCTATAGTACTATAGGAGCCGTGGTGGCCGAGTGGTTCGAGCAGTTGCCTGCGACGCAAAGGTCGCAAGTTCGAATCCCGACTGTACCAATGAGTTTTTCTGAACTTAAGTACAGTGATTAGTCACACCACGAGCTTTACGGTGAAGGAAAACATCGAGAGGAAACCTGCTTACGTCTGAGAAGAAATTCAAAGGTGTATGTATAGTCGTGCTTGAGTAACGGCGATGGACTCGCCATCTGTCACGTTTGCACCTAATATACCTCTGGCGGAAAGTGGGTGTGTGGGTATTACCTATACACCTCTGCCTACCCCTTCGGGGACCCTTGTGGGAAGGCGTGAGGATATATTATTTATTATTATAACTATAGTATCCTCATCCTCACACCTTCCCAGAAGGATCCCCGAAGGGGTAGGCCGAGGTGTATACATAGCTACGACTTGAGCAAAGTCCTCATCGTATAACACAAACATGTTTAACGCAGAAAAGGGCTAGTATTATAAATATAGAACTGTTCTTGGACATAAACACATTATTGTAAAGATCATTAGCTGAAAACCCTAAAGTTCAGTGTTGCTTCGTCATTTCCGGTGGGTAATTAGAAGTCAATTGTCAAATGTGTTGCGATGACAGGGACTCTTCAATCTATACATAAGTATAAATAAAATTAGAGTGTCTGTTTGTAATATTGAAATAACCGCTTTTTACTACATGCATATGAATATATATACGGTACATACACGAAAATTTTTTTTTTTTCAATTTTTGTCCGTCTGTCTGTTTGTTCCGGGCAATCTCTGAATTTTGTCGGCTTTCACTGGCAGATAGCTGATATAAAAAGGAGTAACTTAGGCTACTTTTATTTTAAAAACTGAAAATTTTTTTTTTTAAATTCTACGCGGACAAAGACACAGGAATAGCTAGTACTAAATACGAAAAGTCGTCTCACCCAACCGCACGTGTGACACGTGACCAGAAATGCTTAAAGTTTGATCAAAGCATTACTTACATTGTTAAATTATAAAATAAATAACCTGCATACGTCTGAGAAGCAATTCAATGATACGCCATATAGTCGTGCTTGAGTAACGGCGATGGACTCGCTATCTGTCACGTTGGCACCAATATGTTTCTGGCGGAAAGTGGGTGCATGGGTATTACCTATACACCTCTGCCTACCCCTTCGGGGACCCTTGTGGGAAGGCGTGAGAGTGAGGAAAATATAAGGTAAAACAACTTAGAAGTAGGCAGCGAGAGTAGAGCGCCAGTTCCCTCTAGACACTCACTACAGGTCTCTTTAAATAAATTATCGTTTTACCTAGTAACAACAGTTCGTTATATATACTT
Source organism: Drepana arcuata (assembly GCA_016069955.1). Taxonomy (NCBI): domain Eukaryota; kingdom Metazoa; phylum Arthropoda; class Insecta; order Lepidoptera; family Drepanidae; genus Drepana; species Drepana arcuata. The sequence goes on from JACCPG010000170.1 coordinate 23,814, forward strand.
GCTCGATAACATAGTTATCTGTTATCGTATCTATTTAAAACAGACAATAAGAAGATTAGTGTTATCTATGTCATTATGTCTGATTCACAATTATTACACAATTTGCAATAACTGTTAGGGAACGTACCCATACTACGTGACGAATTTTTTTTGTTTTTTCGACCCCTCCCTCCCCTCGGTGACCACTTGTAGTATATGCCAAGACCCCCCTCTCCGTCTTTAGTTTTCACGTAGTAATTCATCATTATGATTTTTAATAACTTCACAGGCAAAAATTGAAAAAAAATATTGCCTCATACTCGTCTTTATTGCATAAGACTGCATGCACACTTAAATTACTAGTGAATTATATATTATACCGTATGTAACTTACAGTAACTGTGAGTTTAAAAAGCGCTAAACACTGCGCGCTATATTCGAAGATATGTTGAAAAAATACGAGATTTCTCTCAGTAAAATTAACAACGTGACAAAAACCTGAGCCATCCCCCCCGTTCCTGTGACTGACCGTAGTATTTTAAAGACTCCGCTCCCCCCCCTCTAAACGGGTCACGTAGTATGGGTACGTTCCCTTACTTGTGGTTTGTTTATTTATTATTTACGGGCACGGAGTCACGCGCCAAAGATTAAACCTCATTGCGCGAAAGTTTTAAGACCATTTTTCTGGAATAAAACATTACCTATCCAATGTTAATATTCCGTTCGGAAAAATATCCATTAGATATTTTGCTTAAGCTATAGGCTATAAATATATTATCTTGTATGGTTACTAAAAATGTACATTACAGAATAAAACACTGTACAGGCCATCACCTCTGCCTACCCCTTCAGGGACCCTTGTGAGAAGGCGTGAACGCGAGCGCAGCTAGTAAAACCCATGCTTGCTGATTTCATGTATAAGCAATCAAATAAGTATTGTTAGTAAATCTGATTGGTAAAGATCCGTATTCTAATATAGTAGGTAGATATTACGGAGCTGACGCCGTGGTGGCCGAGTGGTTCGAGCAGTTGCCTGCGACGCAAAGGTCGCAAGTTCGAATCCCGCCTGTACCAATGAGTTTTTCTGAACTTAAGTACAGTGATTAGTCACACCACGAGCTTTACGGTGAAGGAAAACATCGAGAGGAAACCTGCATACGTCTGAGAAGAAATTCAAAGGCGTATGTATAGTCGTGCTCGAGTAACGGCGATGGACTCGCCATCTGTCACGTTGGCACCTAATATACCTCTGGCGGAAAGTGGGTGTGTGGGTATTACCTATACACCTCTGCCTACCCCTTCGGGGACCCTTGTGGGAAGGCGTGAGGATATATTATATTACGGAGCTAATTTACATATCAATACATAAATAGGGTTTAGTTGTGGATTTCCCTCATTGTCGTTATTTATAAGAACTGAGAGATAATTGTACTAACCGTGTATTGTTTTACGATGGCACTAATCATATTTGAATACAATATTGTGGGAATAATGTTACGCACAATTGTATGACGGTTGATAACATTGTTTGGTTTAACTACAAAACATTATTGTGCCGTAAATATATTAAGGATAGCGAAGTTACATTAGTCAATAATGCATACATACATATCATCACACCAAGTCCCTAACGGGGTAGGCAGAGAGTATAGAGCACCAGTTCTCTGTAGACTTACATACCTTTTTCGCTTCGTCCACATTCATCAGTCTCTTCATACATGCTCGTCGGTTTCGAGTACTCTTGACGTTCCCGTCCTTGAGCGTACGATCGATTTGATCTAGGTAGTTGGAACGTGGTCTTCCACTGCCTTTTAATCAATAATAATTAAATCCACGAAGGAGATGGGGACAACACATCTGCGGACCTGGACAACACTAGCATGGGACAGAAACACCTGGAAATGGGGAGAGGCCTTTGCCCAGCAGTGGAATGTACCAGGCTAAAGTAAACATGAACATCAATTAATAAAATCACAATTATTTTAGACGTAGTACATGTTACGTTTGCACATATTTATGGATCTCGAACAAAGGATACTCGAAATTTACACATACGTTAGTCTTAGGCAAGCGAGTCTCTTCAATTATAGGAGACTACAGCATACATTGAGATGCAATGGCAAAAGGATAAGCAAAGAAAGATTTAAGAAACAGATATGCAATGCGAAAGTTTGGATCAAATCGATCCGACACTTAAGGACGGGACCGTCAAGAGTACTCGAAACCGACGAGCATGTATGAAGAGACTGATGAATGTGGACGAAGCAAAAGTGGTATCTTTGAAGGAATCATGATCATACAATATTGAGCCTTATTAGGCCTTCATAGGATGATTTTCTCGAACCCATTCGAAATTGTCTTCTTTTATCTTTTTACACTTACTTTTTAGAAGTCATAAAACTTTATCTTTTTACACTTACTTTTTAGAAGTCATAAAACGCTGGAAAAGTAAAGTAGAAGAAATTCAAAAGCGTATGCATAGGCATACGCTTTTGAATTTCTTCTCAAACGTATGCAGGATTTTTATTTTCTATGTTCTTCTCTATGGTCACATGAAGAAATGTGACGCGAAATAAATTGTTCTATGTGAATTTAACAGAACGAAGACTCTAAGAAGAGCCAATTAAAAACTGGTTGAATTTTCTTCTTCATTTAATTTGACACTTCGATATTCAAATTTTAAAGGCAAATTGTTTTTTTTAATAACACAGCTGATATGAATCATAAAGACTTGATAAAGCGGTTTTTAGGTCACACAAATATTGCTATCATATCAGCGGCATTGTGAAAATTATTTTCTTTATTTCATCATGCACATCCGTAACGCGGCAAAGATAGAAGCTATTGCGCGTTTTTTTATTATCTAATAGTCTTACAGCCTTTTATTCCCTGGTAGTCAATATTATATGGGACAAAAATTTCAGACGGACCCTAATTATATAGTCTAAGAATAGCCACGAACAATGTTTCCATGTATGGAAATAATATTTAGGTCCAATCAATGAGGATATATTGTCATATGTCATTGGGTCCTCCAATAAACAAAAAAGTTTTAAAAAGCTAATATTTTCTGAGGGCCAGAATCAAAACAGACGTCACACAGAAAGTAGAGCCATTGCTCTATCTAATTGCTGGATAGGCAAACTATTACTAATAATATTCAATTGACGTCATAAGCAAATATTTGACAGTTCAACAGAATTCGAAATTCGAACTTTATAACCTTGAGTAGTATCTTATTAATACAACTAGCTGTCCCGCCCAGGTTCGCCCGGGTGAAAAAGTAAAATTTCCTGAAACATCCATTTGTGATGTCTGCATACGGTGTGCAAATTTGATTGAAATCGGTTCAGTAGTTTAGGAGCCCATCGCGGGCAAACAACGTGACACGTAATTTATATATATTAAGATAGCTGATGCGCGCAACTCCGTCTGCGTACCTAAGAGAGAGAGTTGTTTCAGTAATAAAGTGAGTGGGAGTAATTTAAAAAGTATTATTTTCCGATGAGATACCGCAAAAACTAATTAAAAAATCAGTTCACTGAGTTCAATTGTTCCGTTGTGAGCCGACCACGCGTCTGAGTTGCGGGGCTATTTTAACATTGATATCTATCTCCTAAGATGTTGACTGAAATCAAGTGATGTCAAGTACAATTTCGTTTACATTAAAATACTCGTGATTAATAATATATTTATTTAGATAAGAATTAATATTATGTTGATAAAACATCTTCGGAAATAATGCATTGATTTCGAACAAATTTTATTACCATAAAAAAGGTTATAGTGAGTCAATATTAAAAGATAGACATATGCTGTCGCGGACTTTTTTTTTTACTTTTAAAGAGGAACAATTGCCTCATACATGATATTTGTGTAACTTAAACCGTTTACGCAGCGCACGCAAAGGAAGTTCTCAAAAAGGAATATTTTTTCCCGTTCTGGCTACATTATTCATTTATGCTTCGCTCCTATTGGTCGTAGCGTGATGTTATATAGCCTAAAGCCTTCCTATAAAAATGAAGTATCCAACACAAAAAGAATTTTTCAATTCCAACCAGTAGTTCCTGAGATTAGCGCGTTCAAACAAACAAACAAACAAACTCTTCAGCTTTATAATATTAGTATAGATTTGCTCGGATATCCGTAACGAAAGTAAAACACACTACGCTAATATAAAAAAGAGGAATTTGTTTAGAGAACGCTTATTACAGTTATATAATACTAGCTGTGCCCGCGACTTCGTCGGCGTGGACGGCTTTTTTATCTTTCGTAAAAATATTTTTTTTTCAATAAAAAGTATCCTATGTTACTTCTAATACCTCTAAGAATATGTGTACAAAGTTTTATAGTGATCTCTTAAGTAGTTTTTACGTGAAAGCGTAACAAACAAACTTACATTCACATTTATAATATTAAGTAAGATGGATTTAAATTTCATGATGATCGGTAGTTAAAACATAAAAGAATCACCAACAAATAAACCTATTTATAGTAGCTATGATGACGTCACTTGCCAATAACAAAAATACACACGCAAATTAGATAGCATCTCAGTAATGTATGACGATAAGTTACGCAAAACTCCACTCGTCGGTACCAAGGTCTTGCAACCAAATGCCTATTGAAATAGCCGGATTTGAACCTCTCGAGTAACTTGGAAATTTCATTGAGAAATTTGGGGCTTTGCCATGACGTGCTATTCATAATTTAAGAATGTTTAAGCTTTAAGAGCCTTATTGAATGGCCTGTAGAGTTATAATATAATAAGAACAACGACTGGTTTAACCTAAATTCCTCATTTTGTATCAACAAAGGGCCATGTACAATAAGTCTATACCAAATTGTTCTACAAATACAGATAGTTCACTTATCAAAGACACAATGACTCAACAAACTCAGAAGTAGTCACGTGAGGTATTCCCGGGGAATTGTGGGGAACCCCTGAATTGTTTATTTGGGTCACTATTTTACCGGAATTTGTAATTTTATTATCCTCAAGTCGACTAGAACGAATGAGTTTTTCTGGCCTTAAGTACAGTGATTAGTCACCAAGAGCTGCACGGTGAAGGAAAATATCGATAGGAAACCTGCAAATGTTTGAGAAGAAATTCAAAGACGCATGTATAGTCATAGCAACGGCGATGGACTACAAAATGTTGGCACCTAAAATATATCTCCGGCGAAAAGTGATTGTGTGAGTGCTTGACAACTCTGCGGAGACCCTTGTGGGAGCGCGTGAAACTTTATATATAATAATAATATATATAATATATCCTCACGCCTTACCACAAGGGTCCCCGAAGGGGTAGGCAGAGGTGTATAGGTAATACCCACACACCCACTTTCCGCCAGAGGTATATTAGGTGCCAACGTGACAGATGGCGAGTCCATCGCCGTTACTCAACACGACTATACATACGCCTTTGAATTTCTTCTCAGACGTATGCAGGTTTCCTCTCGATGTTTTCCTTCACCGTAAAGCTCGTGGTGTGACTAATCACTGTACTTAAGTTTAGAAAAACTCATTGGTACAGTCGGGATTCGAACTTGCGACCTTTGCGTCGCAGGCAACAGCTCGAACCACTCGGCCACCACGGCTCTTATTAACTTAACTTTATATATGTATATAAATATATATACATCTCATCAGAGAAATAGATAGATATAAAACCTTATATTATTCAATAAAAGGACATTTGGCATATTATGTACACATTTTGATATATTTTGGTATATATTTAATTAAAGGTATGCATAACTTACTTAAATAAATAAATGTACTCTGTATCAAAAACAAGCAGTCTTGAGGAAAACTCAAGAATATTTACACAACTTAATTTATTAATGAATATTGTAAAGACCCTGGTCCATTTCTAACGAAGAGGCTGAGAATATTCAGATTGTTTCTGGGAAAACGTCTGTTTACAGAAGTTAATATAGAACGAGGTCACTGTACGAATGGCAGGATAGATATCTATTTACGTTTAAATGACAGTTTTATTGTGTTCCAAAATTAAATAAACTATTTATAACCTTTTTCGATTTTCTAAAACACACCTGTATGCTTATAAGAAGAAATTCCAAGATTTATTTTTAACTAGCAGACGCGGCCAAGCGTTGCTGTGGCTAATGTTTTTGTTATATTACATTGAAAATAAATAAACAAATACTTACTCAATCCAGTCAATAGATATCGCCATATGTTAGAATCGCTTGGAGCTGAAGATAATTGACTGTCAAATAATAGACTGTCAAATTCAAAGGCGTATGTATAGTCGTGCTGGAGTAACGGCGATGGACTCGCCATCTGTCACGTTGGCACCTAATATACCTCTGGCGGAAAGTGGGTGTGTGGGTATTACCTATACACCTCTGCCTACCCCTTCGGGGACCCTTGTGGGAAGGCGTGAGGATAAATAATAGACAAATAATTTGTAATAAAATACTATTGCGACTATAAATTTAGATGTAAGCTATCCTATCTTTCAAGTTGGATCAAACTGCACACGGTGTGCGAATTTTATTGAAATCTGTTAAGTAGTTTAGGAACCCATCGCGGACAAACAACGTGACACGTAATTTATATATATTTGAATGTAAGTGGTAGTTTTTTTATGTTAATAATTCCTATATTTTAATAGTTCCTCTGATATTCTTAGATTAGACAAACCAACGTATCACCGTCTTGAGTTATGGTATAAAAATAAATAATGGAGTAACGGTGTTAATAGCCCGACTTCTCAAACGTGCAGGTGTCAAATGCAGGTTTCTAATAATAAGCTCCTTGGGGAGGGGGGAAGGTTGTTATATTGTGTTGGTAGCGGAGGGATTAATCCCATTATGCTGCCAACACAGTATCAAAATCAAAATATTTTTATTTCAAATAGGCCTAGGTGGGCACTTATAAAACGTCGAAAAGGTGCACGGTTCGGGTTGGTCGTTTCCATGGAGAAGAACCGGCAAGAAACTCCATGGTTACTCTTTTCAAATCATTAGGTATACAATAACAATATTTTTATGTTAAAGCATACATACCATACTTAAGTATGGGCATGGGGGAACAGCGTAGGAAGTTAGTATAGCTTTCCGAAGTTAGAGTGGCAACGTGCAAGTGATACTTCGGTATCGTGAGCGTAAATAGGCTCCGGTAACCGTTTTCCATCAGGTGGACCGTATGCTTGTTTGCTACTCTTGTTGTATAAAAATAACAGATGCAAAACTCACTACATGGCTACGATAACTTGAACTTTTACTTTCAACTTAAAAGTGTTTTATAAATATTATAAAACAATTTCATTTAATTTTATATGACTCCTTATATCTATATATATAAAAATGAATCACCGAAATGTTTGTACGCGCGTAACTTCCAAACGACTATCAAATTGGATAAATCTTTCTTTTATGTATTATTTATTGTCAGGAGAAGGTTTGTATGATAAAAAAATATTTAAAATATTATATAATATTTCTTCTGTGCGTGTGTAGGTATGTCACTAAACTACTTTTTTTTTTACCGATTTTAATGAAAGTTTCTGCGTGTCTTTAGGTGGATTCGAGAATGGCTAAGATTCACAATTAGACCCGATAGGTGGCGCTGCGATCGTGTTTCAGAAACTATTACTTTTACACCCAAGCGAAGCTGGTCTGGACAGCTAGTTATATATAAAACAATTTTAAGTTAAGAAAATATGAGTCTAATCTAACTTGTCCGTAGCAAAGATAAGCGATCCAGGATAATATACTAAGCCGTGGTGGCCGAGTGGTTCGAGCAGTTGCCTGCGACGCAAAGGTCGCAAGCTCGAATCCCGACTGTACCAATGAGTTTTTCTAAACTTAAGTACAGTGATTAGTCACACGAGCTTTACGGTGAAGGAAAACATCGAGAGGAAACCTGCATACGTCTGAGAAGAAATTCAAAGGCGTATGTATAGTCGTGCTTGAGTAACGGCGATGGACTCGCCATCTGTCACGTTGGCACCTAATATACCTCTGGCGGAAAGTGGGTGTGTGGGTATTACCCATACACTATTGAGATTAGGTTAATAAACAAGACTTCTTTGAGTTTGAACTTAATAAACGTTTTTATTAGTTACTTCACACACTGCACAGTAAAAGTTTTCCAAGGAACTAAAAAAGGCGGGAAAAATATAAAAGTGGCGCCAACTGGAATTACATTATAAAAGTAAACAGGCAAACAACAAATAACATACAGCCTAGAATTATTTATAAAATTTTATCCAATACTCCCACTAAATTTTATAAACAAAAAAAACTTTCATATTTTCCTGCTTATATAATAGAAAATAAACTTAACTTACATAACTGACAATATTTCATCTCTTATACGTTCGAATTTAACAGTAGGTAGAGCCTTAGTAAAAATATCTGCCAGTTGATCTGAACTTTGCACATACTTAATAACAATTAATTTTCTTTTAACTTTTTCTCTAATAAAATGGAATTTAACATCAATATGTTTTGTCTTTTTATGATACACAGGATTATTTATTAGTTTGATAGCACTTTGGTTATCAATACACAGAGTTGTACAATTTTGACTGATATCAATTTCTTTGAAAAACTGTCTTAACCATAAAAGATTCTTAGCAGCTTCACAACCAGCCACAAATTCAGCTTCAGTTGTTGATAAGGCAACACAAGGTTGTTTTTGACTAGACCAAGATATAGGTCCACCATTTAACATAAATATATAACCACTGGTTGATTTTCTTGAATCTAAGTCCCCAGCAAAATCTGAATCTGAATATCCAATTAAACTTTCATGACCTTGGTACTTTATACATATATTTTTAGTTTTTATAAGATATCTAATAATCCTCTTAAGCTGATTGACATGATGTACACTAGGATTATTGATATATCTACTTAACAGATTTACTCCATATGAAATATCTGGCCTAGTTGCTGTGGATAAATACAGTAATGACCCTATGGCTTCTCTGTAAGGAAAATCAATCTGCTTATTGTCAATATTTTTAGTTAACTGAACATTAACATCAATTGGTGTACTGCATGAGTGTGCAGTACTCATATTAAATTTACTTATTAACTGTTCAATATATTGTCTTTGACTTACACAAACAAAATGTTCATCTTTTAAGATTTCTAAACCAACAAACCTATTTAAAATTAACTCTTTGATATTAAATCCCTGCTTTAAATAACTAACAATTTGATCTAATATTAAATTTGACTGTGACATTATCAGAGCATCATCAACATACAATATCAACAAAGCTTTAATACCATTAAAGTTACCTGCAAATACACAATTGTCTGCTTGTGACTGAACAAAACCAAACTTTAATAGAAAATTTGTAAATTTTTGATTCCAGCAACGAGATGCCTGTTTTAGGCCATACAGTGCTTTATTCAATTTACATACTTTATTTGGTGGTGCTTTCACTCCATCTGGAATTACCATAAAGATATCCTCTTCTAACTCTCCATATAAAAAGGCTGTCTTGACATCTAATTGTCTTAGGTTCCAATTATATTCGGCAGAGATAGATAACAGTATTCTTATAGATTCATATCTTGTAGTAGGTGAAAAAATCTCATTGTAATCAGTACCTTCAATTTGTGTGAAACCACGAGCACAAAGTCGAGCTTTGTATCTTTCTACTTTACCATCTTTGGTTTTCTTAATATTAAAAACCCATTTGGATGTAATAGTTCTTTGGTTTTCATTATCCACAAAACTCCAGGTGTTATTGGTATGATGAGCTTCTAATTCTTCATTTATGGCCTCTAGCCACGACTCACTCTCTTTACTTTTAATTGCTTCATTGTAATTTACAGGTACACCCAATTCCATTACATTTGCCTCAAAAACATTATTTCTTTGTGGTCGCAAAGTAATATTTGAATGATCCATATCTGCTAAGTCAATTTCCTGTGAAGGTTCATAAGTCTCATCATTTTCATCAATGGCAGTATGTGAGCTGTCATCACTTTCAATCAACCCAGTATTATCCAACTCTTCTTCAGCATTTTGTTCATTATCATCCCATATAAAAATTTGTGCTTCATTCCGTTTTATTTCAGGACTTTTCTGTTCATTGAAAATAACATTCCTTGATACTGTAATTCTTCTTGTGATTGGATCATACATTTTGTAGTTTGAATTATCATATCCAACTAACATCATCTTACAACTTTTACTATCAAGCTTCTTTCTCAACTGATCTGGTACATGGACATATCCTTCACATCCAAACACTCTGACATAATCTAGACTAGGTTTGACACCACTCCACAATTCCATAGGGGTAATATTTGGTGTCTGACTTGAAGACATGCGGTTTAACAAATAAACAGCACAATTAACTGCTTCCGCCCAAAGATTGAGCGGTACCTTACGGGCATAGAGCATGGATCTAGCACTTTCAACAATTGTCCTAATTTCTCGCTCTGCCCGGCCATTTTGTTCAGGCGTGTAAGGGGCAGTGAGCTCATGAGAAATACCCTCACAGTCAAGATATTCTTTAAAGTCTTTGCTTATGTACTCTCCTCCATTGTCAGTGTGCAGTATGCGTACACTATGAGAGAACTTGTTTTTAATCATTGAATTATATTTCTTGAAACAGTTTAACACTTCACATTTATTCTTTAGAAAGTACACATACCTAAAACTTGTAGCAGCATCTTTAAAAATAACAAAATATTTCATACCTTGTACAGAAGGCACACTGAATGGTCCACAGACATCACTGTATACGACATCACCTGGTTGCTGTGGTCCTCTGTTTGATGTCTTGAATGGTTGACGAGCATGCTTGCCATAAGCACAACCCTCACATACAAATTTGTCACAGTCTGATAAGTCCACACCAGTAATCACATTGTTTTTACACATTTTCTGTATTTCTTTTACATTTAAGTGTCCTAGGCGTTCATGCCACGTTTTAAGGTCCAATTTTTGTACTACATTACACACTGGATTTTGAAGCGTTTTCACCTTTAACTCATATAGATTGTTGCTTTGCAAAGATGCACACATAACTATTTTATTATCCTTGTATATTAATGCATCGGTATGTTTCTTTATAATGTTATAACCTTGCCTTGTCACTACTCCTTCAGAAAAAAGGTTTCTTCTCAGTTTTGGTACATAAAGAACATTCTTCAATATACATGTCTCCCACTGTCCATTGACACACTTGTCTATCAATACATTTCCTTGGCCAACTACTTCTACAGCTTCTTGGTTTCCAAGTTTCAGTGGAGATCCCGTATACTCATACAATTCAACAAAATATTCACGTTTATAACACATGTGAGCTGAGGCACCGCTGTCCAATATCCATTTGAACTCATCATCATTATTTTTCCAATCTGTATTTGCTACATTGAATGCTAACATATTCTTGTCTCCCTGTCGTTTCTGTTTTTGTTTTGGAGCATGGCAATCTCTTGCATAATGACCTCGTTTTCCACAGTTGTAACATGTGAAGCGATGTGACTTTTCATTTGACCCTTCATGTAACTTTTCATTTAATTCTTTGTTTTTCTTTAATGGAAAAGTTTTCTTCTTCACAGTTTGTTTTGCCACTATTAAAGCAGTTTCATTATCTTCTTCTACATTCAAACTGGCCTCCTCATCTAGCAAACGAGCTGTTAGATTAATTACAGTTTGATTCTTCGGATCAAGCGACATCCAAGCCTGGCGAACAGATCTGTACTTGGGAGGTAGTGTACTCAAAATTTTTGTTATAATCGCAGTTTCACTAATAACTTCTCCAGTTTCTTTAAGTTGCTTAGCCAAACTTTCTACTCTAGCTATATGCTGAGCTATGCTGTCTGCCGGTGACATTTTATATTGATAAAAACGCTCATGTATCATCATTTTAGTCATCTCGGATTTTTGTTCATAAATGGACTCAAGTTTAGTCATCACCTCTAGTGCTGATTCGCAATTTTCAATGAGTGCTATTTGATTTAAATCCATAGCAGACGTTAATACAAACATTGCCATACCATCATCTTTATTCCATTGAATCGCATTTCCATCTGGTTTTGGCGTGTTGATATCCAACCCCTTGGCGCGCAGAGCACACTTAATTTGAAATTTCCACTGCTTAAAATTCGATCCATCGAATTTTTCTAGGCTTGTCTTTCCCTCCATTTTAGTATATAAACAGCACGCGGAATGTTGAAAATCACTAACAACTTTTCTGTTTTCTCTGCTCTTTGTTTATCACTAATTCTTAATTAACGTGGACCTGGGCCCATAACCTATTGAGATTAGGTTAATAAACAAGACTTCTTTGAGTTTGAACTTAATAAACGTTTTTATTAGTTACTTCACACACTGCACAGTAAAAGTTTTCCAAGGAACTAAAAAAGGCGGGAAAAATATAAAAGTGGCGCCAACTGGAATTACATTATAAAAGTAAACAGGCAAACAACAAATAACATACAGCCTAGAATTATTTATAAAATTTTATCCAATATACACCTCTGCCTACCCCTTCGGGGACCCTTGTGGGAAGGCGTGAGGATAATATACTCAGTACATCCTGTTTGGCAATGCTTCCCGGGATCCCCCGGCTTCATATCTTGAATTGGATCACTTACAATTAGTTTTAAATTTAACCTGCATTACGCCTGGGACACCGTTTGAATGAAAATGACATCGAATGACGTGTGATACGTCACGTCGCCCAAGTACAGTCGGTGTACGAAAACCTTTGACTGTTTTCCAACTTCGCTTGGGTGAAAAAATTTGACTAAAAAACAGCGCCACCTATCGGGCCCAATTGAATCTAAACCATTCCCGAATGGTTGAATGAATAAAAATCTATTAACGGATCATTATTTCAAAATATTTTTCAAGGTCAAATCTATAGAACTACACTTCTCATGCAATTTCATGTTTTAAGGATTATCAGAAAAATAATATGTATATTTAGGAATATATGTTGAATGTCGTTTCATAGTGAATAAAACCTCATATTATCTATCATATCTGATGAGAAGTATATTAATTAAAAGTGTCAGGAACTGTAGAACTCTTCTGTTCACAGTCATGTGATGTCAAATGTTGAATTTAAGGTGACGAAATTTTCTTATCCGACTGTACACGACTTGCGTATTGGGACATTTGGGACTACGAATTTTGATTAATCAAACTTCGTATTTAAAGTAACGTGCGTACGTGACAGATGGCGAGTCCACTGCCGTTTTTCAAGCACGGCTATTACATTCGCTTTTCAACGTTCTCTTCAACGTACGGTAGTGCCCTCAAGATGTTTTCTATCACCGTAAAGCTCGTTATGTGTAAAAATCCCTTTTCTCACATACATACATATCAGGCCGGGACTCTCCCAGGGTAGGCAAAAGAATAGTAGAGCACCAGTTCTCCCTAAATAACTGTATCTAAGATCACAAAGCTCTTTGCTTCAGACAATTGGGGTTTGAATCTGCATATATGGACGTACTCAAAGTAGGGCAGAGGTGGGCCACGTTCCAACTACCAAGACCTAAAACGATCAGGCAAGGACGGGGAAATAAAGAGTACTCGAAACCGGCTATCATTTATGTAATACTAATAATTGTTGATGAAGTGAAAGAGGTCTGTTAGTCTAGAGAGCGTGGGCGTGATGATAATTATGTATGAATGTACATAAATGTTCACAGTACTGCATACATTATTGAAAATATTTTGCAGTTTTACTATTTTAATTTAATATGATAGTTATAACATCAAAAATAAGCCGTGGTGGCCGAGTGGTTCGAGCAGTTGCCTGCGACGCAAAGGTCGCAAGTTCGAATCCCGACTGTACCAATGAGTTTTTCTGAACTTAAGTACAGTGATTAGTCACACCACGAGCTTTACGGTGAAGGAAAACATCGAGAGGAAACCTGCATACGTCTGTGAAGAAATTCAAAAGGCATATGTATAGCCGTGCTTGAGTAACGGCGATGGACTCGCCATCTGTCACGTTGGCACCTAATATACCTCTGGCGGAAAGTGGGTGTGTGGGTATTACCTATACACCTCTGCCTACCCCTTCGGGGACCCTTGTGGGAAGGCGTGAGGATATATTATATTATTATTTAACATCAAAAATCCGTGTGTGTGTGATTGCAAAGAGTGGTTTCCAAACCCACATACAGTGGTTGTGTGTCCGTCTGTATGGTCAGAAATGCCATTGTTCCGTTTTTAAATTAAAAAAGTTCTCGTACTATAAACATTATTTCTGTATCTCCAGCATCCAGCCGAAGATAATCCTATGTTTAGCCTTATCTCGTATTCAGCGCCTGGTTTCCCAGTGTGCGGTACCACGTCGTCGCTTGGTACACGTGGGGGCGAAGCCAATGCGATTATACGTTATCTATATTGCTTCAGGGAAAACTGTTGTTTGTTTTGGACGTACTTATGTACGATTCCAGTTGTTTTCCTCATCATTCCAGCGAACAGAGATTTTTGTAATTATTCTTGTGAGTTTCGGGAACTTTTGAACGGAAGCCTCCAGCCAGGTGCCTTGTAAGATGCTAAGTAAATTCAGATAAGAGGGACCTCGGCTGGGCTGAGGGCAGGTGGATTTATTAAAATGTATTTTGAGGTTGGATTTGTCCTACTGGCGCGAGTCCACGCAAAGAACGCATATGAGGAAAGATGAACCAAAATTATATAACACTAGTTTATGCCCGCGACTTCGCCCGCGTGGAGTTCGTAAAAGTAGCTTTAGAATTTTCTAGCTGCTAGAATCGGTTCAGCCGCTATGCCGTGAAAGAGCATCATACAATATAATATTAGTAATAATATATAATATATCCTCACGCCTTCCCACAAGGGTCACCGAAGGGGTAGGCAGAGGTGTATAGGTAATACCCACACACCCACTTTCCGCCAGAGGTATATTAGGTGCCAACGTGACAGATGGTGAGTCCATCGCCGTTACTCAAGCACAACTATACATACGCCTTTGAATTTCTTCTCAGACGTATGCAGGTTTCCTCTCGATGTTTGCCTTCACCGTAAAGCTCGTGGTGTGGTGTGACTAATCACTGTGCTTAAGTTCAGAAAAACTCATTGGTACAGTCGGGATTCGAACTTGCGACTTTTGCGTAGCAGGCAACTGCTCGAACCACTCGGTCACCACCGCTTATAGATCAAAAAAAAAAGTAGCCTATGTTCTGTTCCTAGGTATGAGCCATCACGATTCCAAGTTCCAACTTTCAGCCGTTTGCCCGTGAAAGAACCGCAAACATCCAAACATCAAAACTTTCACATTTAAAATATTAGTAAGATATACACTACTGTAGCCCACGGTTTTACCCGCGTAATTAACTGATAATGGTTATTATTTTTCATTCGGCATAGAAAATATCCTTTATCGGTGTATCTAAATGTTTATATATATATATATATTCTTCTGTGTGTATGTATGTCACTTAACTCCTTCTTAACGACTACACCGATTTTAATGAAATGTGTACCTTCAGGTGGATTCGAGAATGGTTAAGATTCAAAATTGGATTCGAATAAAAAATGTGATTGGTGCTTAAAATAAACACTAATTCCTTGAGCAGACTTTCTCAGTATTGCTTTAAAATACCTGATTCCATAAAATATTTACGTTTCATTTTAGAATTCCTCAAAACTCGCTACGTTTACCTCATTGCAAAACGCGAAGAAATTACCGAAGAGTTATTTCTAGGGACAGACGAATATAGCTTCTACATTTCTTACATTAAAGTTCGAATCATATATGTTTTACAGATATACATATGCATTTTTTACGTCTATATTTATTTGTTGTCCTCAATAACAAAAATTTCGTATTAAGTTCTTGAGTTAGTGTATAAACACCTATTTGATGTGTTTCGATAAGGACCATTTTGTTTAACAGAGCAATCGGCTTTGTCGACAAGTACTTGTCGATAGGTTCTTATACTGAAGGGTACTCAGAGTTACAATTGCATATAAAAATCTTCTAGTGTTAGGTTTGAAGCCTGCCGCTAAGCCTGGTCTTAAAAATGTACAGGACACAAAGACTCGTATCCATGTCATGAATAAATAATAACCGAAAAAGAACTATGTATTGATAACGGTCGCCTTACCTACCTATTTCGAGTTATAGTATTTGGGAACAATTAACATATGTTCACTAAATAACCAATTAGGAAGAAATTTATTTTCGTCTGTCTGCTCACTACGAGCTAATGAGGCGGTGTGAAACGATAAATAGTGAGTATTGTAGTAAAAAATATGAGTGAATGAACGCATCCGAAACACTCCCGAGCCGCGGTGGCCAAGTGGCGCTAGTATCGCCTACAACGCAAAAAAATGCACAATGTCAGCATCAGGATACTTTGCAACAACGCAAAGAATCCTCACTGTAAAAATAGTTTACTTCTGAACTTAAGTACAGTGATTAAACACACCACGAGATTTACGGTTAAAGAAAACACCAAGGGCCAGTTCTCTCTAAAATAATTTAAACAAGGTGTTTAACAGGTGAACTATTCTGAATGCTACACAAACCTGGTTATCACGGAAGAAACTTTTTTACGAGTTCACTGAATACGTGTATGAACGTGTCTTTGTTCTCAATATCTCGGAATTAATTTCAGTCAAATTTACAGAATCATTGAGGTGGAGATGCTAATTACGTTTGAAATTAGTGGCTTCATAAATATGTACGTTTTTGGGAATTTACAATGCGTAATATCAATGTAAGCTTATAGATAGTGCCATCCACTAAGACGCGCCCCACGAATTTCTGGTCGAGGGGGTCGCGGGATGCTGGGAGTATGACCCGAGTGTATTAATTGTAGTGTGCGTGTGCACTCATAGGTACTCATAGATAATACTCAAACATTAGTGGAACACTATAAACTATGAGGAAGAATAGTGGGGCTCGTCTTCGTGGATGGCACTATATATGCTCGCTCTTGCCTTCCACGTATAGATTGCCTGTTTTAGAGTTCTCAATCAAATCAAATATCAAATCTATAAAAGATCTCAAACACGACTACATACGCCTTTGAATTTCTTCTCAGACGTATGCAGGTTTCCTCTCGATGTTTTCCTTCACCGTAAAGCTCGTGGTGTGAAGATTATATTTAATGGTATAGAAACCAAGATATATTTAATTTAATTTATTTTATTACTTTTTATTAAGTTCAAATTTATTGAGCCGTGGTGGCCGAGTGGTTCGAGCAGTTGCCTGCGACGCAAAGGTCGCAAGTTCGATTCCCGACTGTACCAATGAGTTTTTCTAAACTTAAGTACAGTGATTAGTCACACCACGAGCTTTACGGTGAAGGAACACATCGAGAGGAAACCTGCATACGTCTGAGAAGAAATTCAAAGGCGTATGTATAGTCGTGCTCGAGTAACGGCGATGGACTCGCCATCTGTCACGTTGGCACCTAATATACCTCTGGCGGAAAGTGGGTGTGTGGGTATTACCTATACACCTCTGCCTACCCCTTCGGGGACCCTTGTGGGAAGGCGTGAGGATATATAATAAAAAAAAAAATTTAATCGAGATTTGTATGTTATTTGCCCAACTACCGCATTAACGAAGGCTCAAGATTGGGGATCATATTAAACCAAAACCTTTGTTTCCAGACAATGCTCAAGGAGCTATCCTCAGCAATCCTCAAGCATACTGCGCTATCCCGACGGCATCTGACTCCAGAACTCACTCTCAGGCTGATCACTCCCGCATGCCCGTTGTGGAAAGCTACTGAAGGGGAGGTGCCTTTTCCAGACCCTTTCTGGGCGTTTTACTGGCCTGGAGGTCAGGCTACTGCCAGGTATTTAATTTATAATCTATAAATATAAATAAAATTTGAGTGTCTGTTTGTAATATTAAAATAACAGCTTTTTACTAACTGCATATGGATGTATACACGGTACATATAGCAATAGCATATTTTTTTTTAATTTTTGTTTGTTTGCTCCGGCTAATTTCTGAAACGACTGGGCTGATTTTGAGGGGACTGTCACTGGCAGATAGCTGATATAAGAAGGAGTAATTAATGCTACTTTTACTTTTTTGTTAAATTCCACGCGGACAAAGTTGCGGGCTGAGAAACAGAATTTTGAAAGTGTTAAAAAGAATTTTTTTTTTAAAGAGTTACTTAAATTGGAGGAATTGTATTTTTTATTTGTATTTAGAAAAGTAACAAAAGGTAAAAGTATAGCCATCTACTATGCTATATAAATGGAACTACATTACGAATTTAGAAATGTAATTTAGCTAGTAACCCTATGAATATATTATAGAGGTAACTACATACGGTTAACTAGCTAACTTTGTTGCAGGAAATCATTGGTTTCCAAAAACAAGTTCACATGATAGGAATATTAATTATATTTTTTGCTTAATTTAAATTAACAAATCTAATTGTAACGAGCAAACCTATTTGAATTTCAATTTTACTTTAATGTTTTTTACTGCATGCTGTGGTTTCCTATAACTGAGGAATCACAATTCTATAATAATTATAACTTAGCTCATAAGAATGTGTATTGCTTGTTGGAAACTCAAATAAATAAATAAATAAATATCGATCGAGGAAACTCGGTTTGCGAGCAAAAACCCCAAAGCTTGTTTTTGATCCTCAAGGAGCATTATTTAATCTAATAAAAACAGTATATAAAGTCTTTGAGCCGCGGTGGCAGTTCTTCGAGTAGTTGCCCCCAACACAAAGATTGCAAGTTCGAATCCCAACTATACCAATGAGCTTGTATGAATATAAGTTCAGTGATTTGTCACTCCACGAGCTTTACGGTGAAGGAAAACACCGAGAGGAAAGTTGTTTACACTTCATATGTATAGTCGTACTTGAGAAACGGCAACAGACTCGCCATCTGGCACGTTGGTACTTGAAATAAATCTCCGGCAAAAATGAGATGTGGAAGTAGCACACACCTCTGCCTACCCCTTCTGGGACCCTAGTGGAAAGGCCTGAAGTACTATTTGCTTTTTGGTATCTAAGATTTTTCTTAAATCTAACATATCACTATTTAAGAAAAAAAGATGCGCTGTTATTTTTAAACAACTTAGAACTTTACCAATTATAATCTTTAAGTACATAGTGCCTTAACGGTCCTATAAGCAGAGCATCTTGATTGAATAACGATGACTACGAATCACAATCGATCGATATTCGTCCTTACTTAGCTCTAAATAATGGTCATTATCCTTATGTGATTTTCTTAGTGAGTCATACATAACCTCAAATCCATAGTAAAGATTCGCTGTTTTTATTTAACGGGGTTTTTACGAGGCCGTCTGTCACTTATTAAATATTATTTTGAAAAAATAACTGTACACACACTTTTCTCCGGAGATTTAGTTTAGGTGCCACAGATAGATGGCAAATCCATCGTCGGGCGGCGATTGTTTGAGTTTCTGCAACACAAAAATACATATAATAAACTCAATTCAACAAGACTATGAATACGGCTTACGCAGGCATCCCATTGAACAATACGGCAGACACGGCGAGAAAGAGACAACAAATGAAACATTGTCTAGTGTGAACGAGATGACTGGTAGCAAGAGCAAACGGGACACCCTCCGCGATTTTTTGGGGATAGAAAGAGATGGGTGAGCGTGATTCACGCGGGAATTTTCTCCTGCACATTTCTTAAATTCTATTAC
The DNA here is from genome assembly GCA_016069955.1 of Drepana arcuata. Taxonomy (NCBI): domain Eukaryota; kingdom Metazoa; phylum Arthropoda; class Insecta; order Lepidoptera; family Drepanidae; genus Drepana; species Drepana arcuata. The sequence continues at coordinate 43,451 of JACCPG010000170.1, forward strand.
TATGAGTCATATAGGCTCGTAAAACTTTTTTTTTATATATTTTTTTATTTAGGTTGGACGTGGTTTTTACAGGGTTCGTAGGCACTTTATTAAGAGAATTGCATGATTGTTGGCCACTTTAATGATAACAAAAAAAGAGAAAATTTAAAAATCGATTGAAGGACTAGTTTCCGTGTCATGAATTAATAATAATTATAAAAATGATTTGTCGATATGAAACTCTTCCAGGGCGTTCTAGTAAGTCGTATCGTAACCTTGTACTCTGTTGAGGTCATGCGTGAGTTCAGGGTCCTTCTCCAAGCGGCCATTGTTGTGTACCCTTGACCTGGCGTCACGTCATACCAACATTACTAGATCAAAATCTTAAAAAAATACAAATCAGATGATTGTCGCGCTTAATCTTTCTAATAATATTGAAATATTGAAATTTGGGTTGGTTGGCTTGTTTTAAAACTTTCGCATACAGGGCTACAGAAAAACCATTTTCTTATATATATTAATACTCATAAACTTACGTATTTCCGACAATAGATAGCCGTGGGGGCCCAGTGGTTCGAATAGTTGCCTGCATCGCGAAGGTTGCAAGTTCGAATCCCGACTGTACCAATGAGTTTTTCTGAACTTAAATACAGTGATTAGTCACACCACGAGCTTTACGGTGAAGGAAAACATCGAGAGGAAAGCTACATACGTCTGAGAAGCAATTCAAAGGCGTATGCACAGTCGTGCTTGATTAACGGCGATGGACTCGCCGCCATCTGTCGCGTTGGCACCTATAATATATCTTTGGCGGAAAGTGGGTGTGTGGGTACTACCTATACACCTCTGCCTACCCCTTCGGGGACCCTTGTCGAAGGCGTGAGTATAAGATATATTATATATATATATATATATATATATATATATATATACATATTAGATACATAATATATATATATATATATATAGTATAGAAGTATCTAAGCCTAGTTTGTTATTATTTGCAATGCAATGATAATTCTTGCGGTCGAAAATATTATGTGGGCTGGTCGTGCTATCAGTTGTGAGTCACAGGTCAAAGGTTGGAAGCAATTGTAAACAGTTTACACATACACATCACCAAGCCAAGACACGCATGGAGTAGGCAGAGTAAAGAGCTTGTTCTCTCTAGATCTAAAGCTCTCAAATTCATCAGTCTCTTCATATACTTATACAAGGATAGTCGAAGTCCGATCGATTTGATCCAGGTAGTTGGAACGTGGTCTTCCTCTGCCTCTTCTTGCACACACTTTTGCTTTGTTTGTTACCTGTTTCGTCAATCTTTCTTCACTATTTTTGTCTTTATTTCCAAACCAACGTTACATGCCTTACTTCGTCTTGAAATTTTAGAATCTACCCGGTATGTAGGTAAACGTGATCGTGTTTTAAGAACGTTTATTTCTTTCCGCAAGCGAAGTTGGATGGACCAGCTAGTATTAAAATAGATAGCAAGTCAGATATCTTATATCTTCACACCTCCCCATAAGGGTCCACGAAGGGGCAGAGCGGCTTGTAGCAAGCTATATATTTATTAAACGCGATGATTTTTCAAGGCAGTACTTTTCGTATTTTATGTTTCTTTGCAATACATTTTCCTATAATTGAGGAATCACAAAAAAACTACTTAATAACGTAGCCATTAAGATTGTTTTGTGAATTTCTTGTCGGAAACTGTAATAAATAAATCGTGTAAGCACCTCATTCTGTGACTCAGCTCGCCCTCTTGAATTATTCAACGTAACAATATTCCCAGAAATGCGGATAAGTTTACTTACCGCGAACCACCCCGAGGTGAATCATACCACCCTCTAGGGGTGGGTTGGTAGGAAGATTGTGCTGAAAGTTATCCTTCAAATCGGTTTTTCCTAGTTTTCTTTCCCCTCGGCAGTTTCTACGACTTCATATAACATCATATAATTGGGACTTCCACGAGGTTTCATCCGCGTTAAACATACTTAAAAGTGTCTGTTTGTAAATATAAAATAAATGTATTTTTTTAATACACATTTGAATATTATACTTTGTGAATGACAAAATATATTACGTTTTAATGTTTGTCTGTCTGTTCTGGCTACTAGGTATCAAGATGATGATATACTTATAGCTTTCCTCAATAAACGGGTATCTCATGCAAATATTTATTTTCAGTCGGATTTGTAGTTCTCGACATTAGCGCATTCAAACAAATTGCTTTATAATATTGGCCATTTTCATTCCATGGAGCTAGAGTGAGGATTTGTCTTTAAAGGTATATTTCCAATGAATGCTAAACACGCAATATCAAGCTTCGCGGTACTTCAACATTTGGTGATAATTCAGTTAATGAATTGATAATTTTCTCTAAATACGCAGAATAAATATAAGAGCCGTGGTGGCCGAGTGGTTTTAGTAGTTGCCTGCAACACAAAGATCGCAAGACCGAATCCCGACTGTACGACGACAATGAGTTTTTCTGAACTTAAGTACATACTGTTATTAGTCACAACACGAGCTTTACGGTAAATAAAACATCGAGAGGAAACCTACATACGTCTTGCTTTCTTCTTCTTGAATTGTTTTAGATCGATAAAATAATTAGGATTTCAGAAGTACATAAGTAATGAATAATAGAGACAATTTTAACCCACTCGACAGCGTTTATACAGCGCCATCTTACGCCGAGTAGCCGCAAAATTATTCTGTACTAATACTTATTACTAATTTACCGACATCTATCGTAAAGATGCAAAACTAAAATGTTGCTACAATGTTACAATTAGTTAAGACAAATAGATAATGTGGTTCAGAGAGTTTCAAATAGATGTCAGTAATAAACTTCAATTACATTACTTTCAATTACATATTTTTTTCAGATACATTCTGGACAATGAAGATATTGTAAGGAATCGTAGAATTTTGGACGTTGGCTGTGGTTGCGGGGCGGGGTCTATAGCTGCTGCAAAAATGAATGCTAAATGCGTTTTAGCTAACGACATCGATGCATGTGAGAAATAAAACTTTTATTTTACATCCTTAACTTAAATAATAGTTATTACTTATAATATATTACAATACAACTATTGTAAATATTGTTAATGGTAGTTATTGTAAACATTTCTTCAATAATAAAAAAGAATCGTGCACAAAAAGTTGGAGATGCCGGGGATCGAACCCGGGGCCTTTCACATGCAAAGCGAACGCTCTACCACTGAGCTACATCCCCGCTTGGAATGCTAGGCGAATTTTACATATTATTTTTCAGACGCAACAACTGCTGCTTTAATAAATGCAGAATTAAACAAAGTATGCATAAAAACTAGTTGTAATAATTTCATCGGAACAAGTTGTGATAATTTTGATCTCATCTTGATCGGCGATATGTTTTATAACGAAGAATTCGCACTGTTCTTATTCGAGTGGCTATTGACAATGAGAAACGCCGGAAAAACTGTAAGTACTTACATGTTTAATAAGAAACAATAAAAATTATATACCTCACTTGGACCGTTGTAAGAAGCTTCTGCAATCATGAATCAATAATGTTAAAGCTTGCGTATTGATCGATCCATTTCTCAATTCTTAGTCTAGTATTATAGACTCACGGCAGTACGCGGTGCTAACACAGGGATAGCTATTTGGACTCTCTATGCTGCTAGTACACCGATGCATTCAACACAAAGTTTGCACGCAACTCCTTAAATTACGTGAAATAGCAAATATTGCAAGTTCGAGTCCCGACTGTACTAATGATTTTTTCTAAACTGAAGTCTCTGTCATTAGTCACACCACGAGTTATAAGATCAAGGAAAACATCGAGGGGAAACCTGCATATTTTTGAAAAGAAATTAACAGTCGTGTTTGGGAAACGGCGACGCCTCGCAATCTGTCACGTTGGCATGTGAATGTATCTTCGGCGAAAAGAGGATGTTGTCAATGGCTACCTCTTTTTCCCACAGGTTCCTGTAGGTAGGTGTTGAACTTTTTTTTATTGCAGATTTTAATCGGTGACCCTGGCAGGCACGGCCTCACGTCAAGCAGACGTCATCAAATGTCGTTGCTAGCCAAATACGTTCTACCCGAGGAGAGCTGTGCTGAAAACCACGGTTTCACTGAAACCTCCGTTTGGATAATGGAAAAATAAATTTTCATTTTTTTTTTCATTTTTTGCCTTGTATGACTGGTGCAGGCAAAAAAACATGTTGTGTCCTTTCATCAATTGGGAAATTTGCATTTTCATATAACAAGTTTTTTAACTTGTGGGTATTCTATACACCTCTGCCTACTCCTCCGGGGACCCTCAGATACGATTGGTGCGCGAGGATAAGTAATTTAAGCCCGAAATCTAGGCAAGCAGTGACCGATACACCCGCTGCTCAAACTTTGCCGACGTTTATTGGTGTACTCGAAAATAGAACACTTGTTTTCTAGTTTTTGTAGGCTGTTTTGAACATATCCTCATGGCGATGCAATATAGCAAATAGCTCCAAAGATGTATAAAATGACAACATTATTGAAGGGAGTAAGTAATACTCACTACGAAATATGTTTCCTCTACGAAATATATATATATATCCTCACGCCTTCCCACAAGGGTCCCCGAAGTGGTAGGCAGAGGTGTATAGGTAATACCCATACACCCACTTTCCGCCAGAGGTATATTAGGTGCCAACGTGACAGATGGCGAGTCCATCGCCGTTACTCAAGCGCGACTATACATACGACTTTGAATTTCTTCTCAGACGTATGCAGGTTTCCTCTCGATGTTTTCCTTCAACGTAAAGCTTGTGGTGTGACTAATCACTGTACTTAAGTTCAGAAAAACTCATTGGTACAGGCGGGATTCAAATTTGCGACCTTTTCGTCGCAGGTATATATGATGATGATATATATGTATGTAATATAATAATCTACATAGGTAGGTAAAAACAGGATAATAAAACCAGAGCTGTATACAAAATTAAGTATAATATATTATCAAAATAGCATTATGTTTTATCACGCATTCTACAAGGCACATCGCATTAAAAAAATATCGTTATTGAATATCTTACATGTAAAAAAATATTGACTTACGAATAAAACCTTATTTCCACTAAATTGTACGGTTAATTTAAGTACGTTTTATCATGCATCATACGTAAAAATATTATTAATAATATGTACACTATTACAAGTTAAGTATACTCAGACAAGCCACCTCAGAAAATAGATGAATTGGTTTTTTTCGAGTTGGCGGTTGGCTTATTAAACAACTGTTAAATATATATTAATATATAGCCATTCCTTTTGCGAACATTTACATCATTGTACACCCCAAACTAATAATAGAGATTATGTTAAAAAAACAGTTTGTTTCGCCGTTTCGTCTGTCGACAGTTTCTTCTCTCTTGGAAACGGTGGTAACTGTAGTTTTATATTCAGTATATGACGTTCGATAAGTGTTACGTGTCCATAACGTTATTTAAAAAAAAATAACTTGCATCAAAATACTTTACATCATTATTAGGTATGTATATGAATTATTTATTATGTGAACCAACCGCAATCCAAAATATTTCAAATTAAATAATTTAAAACAGCGCCATCTCTGTATTAACGGCCGAATTAACAAGATAACTACCAAACTAAGCTTATTGTTAGAGTAAATTCTAGAACATTGTATTATTTACTTAAGCACGTATATATTTTAATTTGAACACATTACAATTGATAGTTATGCATTGTATTAGCATAGAGGCCGTGTTTCGACCTTGCTGTTCGTCCTGAGTAGTGTGAATAGTTGTCCATATCCATTGGGGCATGTGGGTGCATTATAAGTACCGGTTGTAATGCGAGAGATTTCCTCGACCCAGACATAGATGTCGCATCTGTCACGTACGCGTTATTTACTTCACCTGCGAACAAAAAGCAATGATATGAAAATGTGATTTGTACTTTGTATTTATTTATAACTAACTGTCCCGCATGGTGATTTCGGAACAAATTGTGGATCTAAGCCATCCAGGGTTCCATAAATCCATACAATGATGCAACTATTTAACAATATACATATGTGTAAGAAAACAGGAATAATAATACATATTCATGAACAAGGAACATGTAATATATAAAACACTAAACGTCAAAGCTTCGTACATCGTATTAATATTAAAAATGCGAAAGTTTGTGAGGATGTTTGTCACTTAATAATGCCAGAACGGCTGAACGGAATTGGATTAAATATGATAGTACAGAGATAGATTATTCTCGGAAAAAAAACAATTTAATCTAACTTAACGCGGATGAAACCGTAACGCAATGATGGTTTATAAATAAATGGTTCCTAAACCCTGTCACTCGAAAGTGCCAAGAAGGCTATATTTCTGTTTAAATTAGTCAGTTCCAAATACATTTTAACGGTTTGTAAGTCAAGGAGGTTTAAAGAATGTTTTGCGTTTGTTCCGCCAATGTGTTAGTTTTGGGGTCAGCGTTGTGTGTCAGAGGGACCGGTTCGGCGTGACGTCATGTCGCGCTCGAAGGAAAGTTTGGTTTATCCAACAGCACGCGTGGTGTACCTCGTGCCATCCACGAAGACGCGCCCCACTACTCTTCCCTACAGTTCTGAGTATTGTCGGTACACACTGATTACCTATGAGTGCACACGCACACTACAATTAATAGACTCTGGTAATACTCCCCACAGCCTGCGACCCTCTCGATTAGGAATTGGCGGGGCGCGCCTTCGTGGATGACATCTATGGATCTATGGTGATTTTGCTCGACCCACTCACCCCACCACCCATAACCTCATTTGAAAATGCATATTTTTATTAATCTGTTTGATCCCCGTTTTTTGTGTCCCCGAAGTGGTAGGCAGAGGTGTATAGGCAACACCCACACACCCACTTTCCGCCAGAGGTATATTAGGTGCCAACGTGACAGATGGCGAGTCCATCGCCGTTACTCAAGCACAACTATACATACGACTTTG